>JALPBY010000150.1:0-25466 GCA_026538315.1 Cryptococcus sp. GC_Crypt_6
AGTTATTGACATATCACAAGGTATCTTGTGCAATAAGAAAGTTCTATAATACATAGGATTATCTACCATTATAGATCTTGCTCATCATATACAACGCATTGACGTTATAAATCATCAGTATTGAATGACACTTGCTCTGGTACTATTCCTTATTGGAATTCTAGGTTTCATCATGAACCGAAAGAACATCATTCTAATGATTATCTCTATTGAGCTAATGCTCCTAGCGGTAACACTACTGGTACTGGTGAGCTCATACAATTTCGATGATATTATTGGACAAACATATTCAATCTATATTATCGCTATTGCTGGAGCCGAATCAGCTATTGGTCTAGGTATTCTAGTAGCATTCTATCGACTACGAGGTAACATCTCTCTACGAACATAATGTATCTATCTATTCTTGCTCTTCCTATGTTCGGATCAGCCGTTGCTGGTCTTCGAGGTCGATCTATCGGTGTAACAGGTGCACACATTATTACAACAGGATGTCTTATGACATCTGCAGCTCTAGCTATCGTAGCCTTCTACGAAGTAGGACTATCAGGATCACCTGTATCTATTGTTCTAGGTACATGGATCGACTCTGAATTCATGCTAGTACAATGGGGATTCCTATTTGACAGCCTGACAGTGTCTATGCTTCTTCCTGTTCTAGTTGTATCATCACTGGTACACCTATACTCTATTTCATACATGGCAGAAGACCCTCATAACCAACGATTCTTCTCATACCTATCTATGTTTACATTCTTCATGCTAGTTCTAGTAACAGGTGACAACTACCTAATCCTATTCATTGGATGGGAAGGTATTGGTATTTCATCATACCTACTTATTAACTTCTGGTATACTCGAATGCAAGCTAACAAGGCTGGTATGAAGGCTCTAACAGTTAACCGGGTTGGTGACATGTTCCTATCAGTAGGATTCTTTGCAATCTTCTGGGTATTTGGTAACGTTGACTACGCATCTGTATTCACAGTAGCACCATACATCAACGAAACTGCTATTACAGTTATTGGACTACTTCTACTTATTGGTGCTATGGCTAAGTCAGCTAACATTCCTCTACATACATGGCTGCCTGACGCTATGGAAGGACCAACACCTGTGTCAGCTCTAATCCACGCTGCTACTCTTGTAACAGCTGGTGTTTACCTGATGCTACGATCATCTCCTATTATTGAATACGGACCTACAGTTCTTGTAGTTATCACATGGGTAGGTGCTCTAACAGCATTCTTCGCAGCTACAACAGGTCTACTACAAAATGACCTAAAGCGAGTTATTGCTTACAGTACTTGTTCACAAATGGGATACCTATTTATGGCAGTAGGACTATCACAATACAATGTAGCTCTATTCCATCTAGTAAACCACGCGTTCTTTAAGGCACTTCTATTCCTAGCCGCAGGTGCAGTAATTCACGGTATGGCTGACCAACAAGATCTTCGACGACTCGGAGGTCTAGTAAACTTCCTACCATTTACATACACAGCTATTCTGATTGGATCTCTATCACTAATGGCTCTACCATTTATGACAGGATTCTACAGTAAGGATCTAATTCTTGAAGTAGCACTAGGACAATATGAAGTATCAGGTACAATTGCATATTGGCTAGGTACAATTTCAGCTGTGTTTACGGCCTTCTATTCATTCCGGCTAATTTCACTGACATTCTTCACAACACCTAATGCACCTAAGGGTGACTACCTACACGCTCACGAAGCACCTATGATCATTGTGATTCCTCTAGTAATCCTATCTATTATGTCTATTGTATTTGGTTACATCGCAAAGGATATGTATGTAGGAGTAGGTACAGATTTCCTATCTTCAGCTCTGTTCCAACACCCTGACCATATCACTCTAATTGAAGCTGAATTCGGTCTACCTCAACTACTAAAGCTACTACCAGCTATTGGTAGCCTATTTGGTGCTGGTCTAGCTCTATATCTATACCATGTAGTACCAGCATTTACAATCAGTCTAACAAACGGACGACTAGGACATGCTGTATACTCATTCCTAAACGCCAAGTGGTACTGGGACGCACTAATTAACAGCTTCATTATCAGCGCTGCACTACGACAAGGTCTAACAATCTCTAAGGTTATTGACCGAGGAGTAATCGAACTAGCAGGACCATACGGTCTTAGCACAGTTCTAACAGGTACAGGACGAAATGTAAGTTCATACGACACTGGTGTTATCACATCATACGCTCTATACATTGTACTAGGGCTAGTATCACTGATTTTCCTACTATTTGCACCAGTACTTAGCGGAACAACAGACACAGTATTCGACAGCTACGGACTATCACTAATTCTAGTATACCTGTCAGCACTAGTACTACTACCATCAACATCATCACGATCATCATCATAATTAATACATATATGTATTATAATACTCCCCCTTAGATAACTAAAAGTGGGGTAACTAACAGGTGGAAGTCTATTTGGTAGGACGCTCGCTTTGGGTGCGAGTTTGTGCAGGTTCGAGCCCTGCTCACCTGAAATAATATATTAGAAATAATATGTACGTTGCTATAGCTCAATGGCTAGAGCGCGATACTGTTAATATCGAGAAGAAGGTTCGATTCCTTCTAGCGACTATGGTATTACCCTACTCGAGGCAGTTTTTACTCGACCTCTTGTTTATTGGCATCTTAAATTGACTCCCTATATATATAATATAGCTAGTTGTGCATATATAGCCTATATGTTGCCGTTTATATCTAACTAAACACTATGAACACACTTCTACTAGATCTACTTGCCTTTGGTGCTGTACTGTCAGGTGTTCTTGTTATTACATCAGCAAACCCAGTAATCTCTGTACTATTCCTAATCTCAGTATTCGTTAACGCTGCAGGATATCTACTACTACTAGGTGTTGGATTTGTAGGTATCTCATACCTTATTGTGTATGTAGGTGCTATTGCTATCCTATTCCTATTTGTAGTTATGATGCTTAATGTATCTATTTCAGAAATCGTATCTGTAGGTCGAGAATACACAAAGAACCTACCACTTGGATTTGTTGTTGGAACAGTATTCTTCTTTGAAATTCTGTCAGTTATCCCTGCTGCTACAACTGAAGCAGGTGAACTACCTCTAGGTCTATTTACTTACGTTAACGGACTACTACTAGGTGTAAACACATCTATTACTAACTCTGACGTACACATGGCCTTTACAGGTGCTAACGCTGACACAGGATTCTCACCATATCTACAAATTGAAGCTGTTGGACAAGGACTATACACATACGGTACACTATGGCTACTACTAGCTAGCATCATTCTACTACTAGCTATGGTTGGACCTATCGCACTATGTCTACGACCACGTGCATAATCTATTCATCCTATACTTACTCCCCCTCTATAAGCATGCAACATATGTAATAGAATAAAAAAATAGCCTATAAAATCTGCGAGGTAGTGTAATGGTAACACCCTAGTTTCATGGTCTGGTATCGGGGGTTCGATTCCTCCCTTCGCGTTTACAGTTAAATAAATAGACGCTATCGTATAGTGGTTAATACTCTTGCCCTTCACGCAGGTAACGAAGGTTCGATTCCTTCTAGCGTTGTTGCTATCATTGTACTATATTAATAATTAATCTTATCATTTTACAGCCCGTGTAGTCTAGTGGTAGAACGTGGATCTTGTAAATCCGAGGCAGAGGTCCGATTCCTCTCGTGGGCAGATGATATGACCTCTAGGGTAATGGTAACCCGTCTCCCTTTGGCGGAGAAGACGTCCGTGTTCGAGTCACGGGGGGTCAGTTACTAATTCTTCCTAATATATAAAATGGGAGTATAGCTCAGCGGTAGAGCAGCTGACTCTTAATCAGCCTGTCGAGGGTTCGAATCCTTCTGTTCTCACACATTTGGCTATATTAAGATATCATAGGAAGAGCACAGCTATTGGCGAGGTGGCTTCGGTTGCTAACTGGACGGGTATTACCCTTGTAGGTTCGAATCCTATCTCTTCCGCAATTTTTATACTTATTAGGGGAGTAAACGTATCTAATATACTAACAATATTAGATAGCTGTAGATCGTTGGCTAATCCATACTTGCACAGTAAGAGCACCCTTCTTGTTAACAGATGTACATTGTCCTGATTCAATCAGAGTTCGTGTACTGTTCTTAAAGGATCCAATTTGTGCTGATTGTACAGTAGCTCGTGGTCGAGATGCTTCAGTAGTTAGTCGACCAGCTAGTCGAATCTTAATACCGATAATATGTGATGGTAGATTGCTATCTTCTGCTCGTACATACCGCACTGGTGTTGCAACACCAAAGATCTTTGATACTACTCGTTCAAATCGATCATGTTCTAGGTTCTTTACAATAAATGCGGCTAGAATATCACTGTTTAGATATGGATAGTGTAGCTTAACTAGTCGTAGTTCTACTGGTCGTCCCCATACTGTGCTCAGTACTTCTCCTAGTGCATTAATAGTGTTAGCATTAAGTGCTGCTCGTTCTTCCACCATGTAATAAAATACTGTTACAGTTACTGTTGTTGATGTTACATCAATAACTGGCTTTGATGCTAGTACATCAATTGGTTCGAAGAATTGGCTAACCAGTGTGTTAGTATGTCGTGTTGCATGTAGATATGCTGTTGAATTTACACCATTATCGAAGCTATGAGCTGTGATAGTAGTGTTGCCGCTAGGTAGATAAAACTTAGCAAGGCTGCTTGATAGGATATCCTTCATTATAGTTTAGATATATGTATGATTAAATTGATTCCGATACCTCGAGATACATGACTATCCCGGTGAAGATGATTATTAATAAGCTAGTAGAGGGACTCGAACCCACTTACTACCGTTATGAGTGGTAGATTTCTACCCTTAAACTATACCAGCATTAAACGCATTATCCATCAGACCGTTATATAGGCCGAATCTTGTCAAAGGAGTTGATAATGTCTGTACACTATTAAGGACCATGCATGAGGAGTGTATATCACGATAATAAATACATCTTATTATGATGAAGTATTATCAGTTATCTCTATACCATTACCACGACTCGTGTCGTATATATCATGCATAAGGTGGTCTCGGACCTTCCCAGGTAATAACCTCAACTCTTAACGACTGACGCATAATACGTGCTTATAGAATGCAGGGTGAAATCACAGAATTGAACTGAGATATCTTCTGCCACAAAGAAGCGCTCTACCATTGAGCTAAAATCACCTGTAACTTGAGGACGGAGAGACTTGAACTCCCAGTGGGGTGACCCGGACGATTTACAGTCGTATGCCTTACCAATTAGACGTACATCCTCTTATGTGCATATATTGTTATAGTTTGTTTGTGATGGGCAGGACTTGAACCCACTCCTCGGAAGCTTCAGTTCCGTGCTCTGACCAGTTGAGCTACCGCCACTATGACGATGATCGCTAATATTCAATTGGAGACGACGGGAATCGAACCCGGGCTACTGTGATGCAAACACAGGGTACTACCTCTATACTACATCCCCTTAAGCTTCTCTTTTACCTATCTTACATTACTCAATTATCCATATTCTCAATATAAATATATATCTAAGAAGAGAAAAGGGGAGTAAAGCGTAGTGAACTACGTCATAGGGATGATGTCGAATGCAACTAGGATGCTTGGTACAAGTACTACCAGTGCGATAGCAATTGGTAGCATACCTGTCCAACAGAATACCATTAGTCCGTCATATCGCATCCGTGGCAGTGTAGCACGGAACCATACGAATAGGAAACAGAATAGACATGTCTTAAGTCCTAGTACAATACTTTGTAGGTTAACGAAGGTGTCGTTGATAAATAGCTCCGGCATGTTGTATCCACCGAAGAATAGGATGGCTGTCAGTGTTGAGATTAGAACGATTGAACAGTATTCTCCTAGGAAGAAGAATACGAAGATCATACCACTGTGTTCAGTGAAGAACCCAGCTACTAGTTCTGATTCCGCTTCAGGAAGGTCAAATGGTGTACGGTTAGTTTCCGCTAGAGCTGAAATAAAGAATACAATAAATACAGGTAGCAGAGGTACTACGTACCAGATGGCTTCTTGGTTTTCGATAATTGTAGTAATGTTAAACGATCCTGTTAGTAGAATTACTGTTAGGATTGCTGAGCTTAGTACAAGTTCGTATGAGATCATTTGCGCTGTTGATCGTAGTGATCCTAGGAATGCATACTTTGAGTTAGCAGACCATCCAGCGAATAGAACACCATAGATACCGATTGACGAAATAGCTAGTGTGTAGAGGATCCCCAGAGAGAAATCGGAGAGAGTAAGACCAGCTCCGAATGGGATTACACCCCATCCAAGAAGACTGAATACCAGTGTAATAACTGGTGCTAGATAGAATAGGCTAACAGTGGCTTGTGCTGGCACAACTGTTTCCTTAACTACTAGCTTCAGGGCGTCAGCGAATGGTTGTAGTACCCCATAGTACCCTACCTTATTCGGTCCTACACGTCGTTGCATTGCAGCCAGTACCTTCCGTTCGATAATAGTCATAAAGGCTACCGCTAGTAGAATAGGTACCAGTACAATAAGTACTTCCAGAAGGTTGTATAGTGTTGTTAGGATAGTCATAGATATGTAGTGATTCCCCTTTTTTATTCTGTAATTATCATCAAATAAAAAAGGGTAGTAGAGTTGATGTACTCAATATTATGGATAAACACCTACCAATAGGCAAAACCTATGTGGCGATGAATCATACATAGTAGAGTCTATGATTGTGAGTCAAGCCAGCTTAGGTACTTGTCTAGTGAAACAGCTTCAACAGCAATAGGCATGAATCCGTGGTATACACCACATAGTTCTGAACATTGTCCGTAGAATACTCCTTCTCGTTGTGTTAGTACTGATGTTTGGTTTAGTCGTCCTGGGCAGCAATCAATCTTTAGTCCTAGTGATGGAACTGCAAAGTCATGGATTACGTCGGCTCCTGTTACTACAAATCGTACGTGTGTGTCTACAGGTAGAACAACTCGGTTGTCAACGTCTAGAAGTCGTAGTTGTCCGTCTTCTAGGTCTGAGTCTGGTACCATGTAGCTATCGAATTCGATTGATTCTCCGTCTTCGTTTACAAAGTCGCTGTATTCGTATGACCAGTACCATTGGTGTCCAACAGCCTTAATTGTCATAGCAGGTGAAATAACGTCGTCCATTAGGTATAGAAGCTTGAATGATGGGAACGCGATAGCGATTAGAATAAATGCAGGAGTAATTGTCCATACAAGTTCGATTAGAGTACCGTGGTTTGAGTACTTGTGTGAGATAGGGTTAGCAGTGCTGCTGTAGTTGATAATTGTTGAACCCATTACCCACATTACACCAACGAAGATAAGAACTAGGTAGAAGAAGATAGCGTTGTGTAGTTCTGTAATACCTTCGAATGTAGGGCTTGCACCGTCTTGGAATCCGATTTGCCATGGTTCTGCTGCGTCACATTGAACGAAGACTGACCAAAGTAGTGACCATAGTGAGTTGGCCATAGAGCTGACCATGTGAACTTATCACCCATACCCCTTTCTTAACGTCTGATTAGTATTATTATATACATATATCAGAGTCTCAGCACTTTTTTATATATTCACCGATGTGATGGTTATATAGTGCCGACAGTGGGTGTCAATTGTTATTATTTCATATCATCAGGGTACGCGAGATGTTTCCGATCCTGATGTATACATAAGGAATAGTTGAATCGAACAACTGCTACCATTGTGTAAAAATGGGGGTCTAACCACTGACCTAATCCCTTAT
Source organism: Cryptococcus sp. GC_Crypt_6 (assembly GCA_026538315.1). Lineage (NCBI taxonomy): Eukaryota > Fungi > Basidiomycota > Tremellomycetes > Tremellales > Cryptococcaceae > Cryptococcus > Cryptococcus sp. GC_Crypt_6. The sequence continues at coordinate 7,806 of JALPBY010000150.1, forward strand.
TAAGACATATTACCTTTAATTGCTTTAGCACACTTATAGTTCTAATAATAGCTTTATAGGGATGAGCGGAATCGAACCACTGCCAGAGGTTTTGGAAACCTATATACTAACCGTTATACGACACCCCTAGAAGAATAATAGGAATTAACAATAAGAGAATTCATAGGGAGTCGAACCCTAGCAGTACAGAGTTGCAGTCCGTCAGCGAGTAACCGCTCGTGAACTCTATGAGGTATTAGATAGTTGAATTACTTAATATCTGCTACATGTCTAAAATTATGCCTAATGCGCGCTTATAGCAATATTATATGAGTACTTGTATTGCCAAATGTATAATTGACAAATATATATATAAGCGTGAATTATATTCATTCTCACGTGAGACGGTAGTGAGGACAATCCATATTTTATAATTTACTTATAGTAAGGTAAACGTTGTCCCTGTACATGTCTATAAAATAATCGTAATGAAACAGAGATAATAGTGGTAATACCATATATATAATTGGGTGTTGGAAGGCCTAATATGTACTAGGACGTATGTTGCTCGGTACATATATATATATATATATAACCTGTAATGTATATTATGACATATAATATAAGAAGTAAGGCTAAATAGGGGGTAGGTATCTGTCTCTAAAAGTAACGTCAAAAAATGACAAAGTACAGTACAAAGTTATTGGGGGTGCCGCGACTGTCGAGCCTCTTTGCCCTCTCAGAGGCTCCGCTATTGTCTCGTTAACTCTAGTAACCTGTTTACTTTCAATTATTACTCATCATCGTAGATTATCTTATCCTTACCATCTTAGTAGAGAAGCAACGAGACGGCATAATGGCACTAGAGGGGAGTAACGACTATTATGGTCGTGTTGAAGGAGTGATAGCAGATCGTTGGTCAGTGAAGAACAGAGATCCCTTGGCCCATTCGTAGACGAATCCTAGAGTTAGAATACCTGCAAATAGCATAGCTACCCAGTATCCCATAATTGTTACATCACCTAGAGCAACAGCAATAGGGTATAGTAGAAGAATTTCTAGGTCGAATAGTAGGAATAGAATACCAACTAGATAGTATTGAATACTGAATGGTGCCCGTGTTTGTCCTAGTAGTGGTGCGTACCCACATTCGTATGAAGTAACCTTTTCAGCATCAGGTCGTCGTGGTGCTAGGAGTACGTTAGCTAGAAGTAGGATAGCTACTAGAACAGGTACGAATAGAAACAGAACTGTTAGTGTAGTCATTAGTAACCGTATAGTGACAGAGCCAGTAGAGTAGTGCTATTTAGGATGATATCTGGGTAAATCGCGAATAGGGCGATACCCATTGTTAGAGTAGCGATAACAAAGCTATGAACTGATGTAAGCTTTTGTGTAGGTGATGAAATTGATGTAGTGTCAGAGTATGGTTGGTCAAAGTGAATTACTCGTACAATCTTTAGGTAATATGATGCACTGATAACAGATACAATAATAGCTACAATTGATAGGAAGTAATATCCACTATGTGTAGCAGAGTATAGAACCATTTGCTTTCCAAAGAATCCCATTAGTGGTGGTACACCTGCCATAGAGAATAGACATACTGTAAGAGCCAGACCTAGTAGTGGGTTTGATCGGAATTGACCAGCTAGTTCAGCAATAAGTTGAACGTCTGTACCATGGTCTGATGATCGAGCTACTGTTGAGTGCATGATGTATCCAAATGCTAGTAGAATCAGGAATGTATTCAGGTTTGTTACACTGTATTGTACCAGATAGAACAGGAATGATTCGATTGATTCTTCTGTGCTTACTGCTAGTGCTAGTAGTAGGAATCCTACGTGTGAAATAGTACTGTATGCAAATAGTCGCTTGATTCGAGTTTGAGCAAGACCTACAACTGTACCAATGATTAGTGACAGTAGTGATGAGACTAGTAGTAGGTTTGTCCATACATCAAATGAAACACCGTTAAGTAGAACAGCTAGTGATCCACCTTGTAGTCCTGATTGTAGTTCTAGTAGTAGAATGAAGATAGATAGCTTAGGCATAATAGCTAGCCATGTTGTAACAATTGTTGGTGTACCGTCATAAACGTCAGGTGACCAGTTGTGGAATGGAGCTGCTGATACCTTGAATAGGAATCCTACAGCTAGAATAATAATACCAATAGCACATGGTCCTAGATCTGAAGTTAGAGAGTCAACACCGCTAACTGATAGTAGTGAGAAAATGCTTTCTAGACTTGTCAGACCTGTGTATGCATATACTAGTGCTGATCCTAGTAGAATTAGAGCTGATGATAGTCCACCTAGTAGGAAGTACTTTAGACCAGCTGCTGTAGCAGTGTCAGAATCTCGATATAGTGCAGCCAGAATGTATACACCAAATGATTGTAGTTCGATGCTTAGGTATACAGATACAAGGTCGGCACTTGATACCAGGAATGTAGCTCCACATGTTGTGAATAGAATAATTAGAGGATATTCTGGAATTGTTGGTAGAGCAGTGAACACTGATCGTGCATGTGCTGCTAGGTTAGATGTTACAGGAGCCCATGGTAGAAGAATAAGGGCACCAATAACGAAGATAAAGGTGTCGATCGATTGAGACACAGATGTTACCTGGAATAGACCACTGAATACGCTAACACCTTCTCCGATACCTCGGAGGTCAAGAGCATTATATGATAGTGCTGCGGCGTAGAGTAGTACAAGTGATGTTACCCGAGTTAGAAGAGTAGGAGATAGTTGAACGTTAGGAAGCGCTACGGCCATCATAAGAGTGAAAATACTTAGTACTAGCATCGCTGTTGCAGCTGACAATTAATGTAGAAGGATAGAATTGTCGGAAATAAATACGAGTATTCAGAATCGAACTGAAATTGTTTATTTGGAAGACAAACGTGATAACCATTACACTATACTCGCTAATTATAAACGCCCTACTGGAATCGAACCAGTATTAGCTGTTCCGAAGACAGATGTACTACCGTTATACGAAAGGCGATACTAATTTATTAATTGTTGATATTTACGAACGGGGAGACTCGAACTCCCACACCCTACGGCAATCGTACCTAAAACGATCTTGGCTACCATTTCAACACGTTCGCTGTATACGCTTATACTATAATTAAAGTAGAAAGAGAGGGGGAGTATTGCTGATTAGATTAGCTAGACTATGAGTATAGAACTAGGAATGAAACCATAAGTGCGAATAGTCCTGTAGCTTCTGCTAGAGCGAATCCTAGAATTGCGTATGTGAATAGTTGTCCTCGTAGAGCTGGGTTTCGAGCTACTGATGCGATTAGTGATGAGAAGATTGATCCGATCCCTACACCTGCACCGATAAGTCCGATTGCTGCTAGTCCGGCACCGATAAACTTTGCTGCTGCCATAATATGTGTATGTGTTATTGTTAGGCTATCACCTGTTGAATTACCAACTAGTAACGGCTATAGATCAGGAGATACATTATATATCTAAATGACATAAGTACTCGTGCTTATATAGATGAATTATATAATATAAACATATAAGCATGACAAAATATGGACACATAGGTGTGAGTAATCAAAGTGATTGTTGGGGACGCCTAGCACGCATCCATTATACGGAAGGCATTAGTCTTAAAGCTATGGCAAAATGAAATGATCATAGCGTTCCGCACGGGAAACCGTATACTAGAAACGCAGTGAACTGAACCATCTTAGTAACTGCAGGAAAGGAAAACAACCGTGACTCCTAAAGTAGTGGCGAGCGAAATAGGATTAAGCCTACTGGAAACATTGTAACGCAGAATACCTTGGAATAGGTAATCCGTAGAAGGTGATAGCCCTGTATGCTTACAATGTCAGTACACAAAAAGTACTCCTATTGGAAACTAATGTGATTATAGTAGTGTGAGAGTAAACTTGCATGAACATCGGGGAACCATCCTCGAAGGCTAAGTATGGATGACGTAGCGATAGTGAAGAGTACCGCGAGGGAAAGGTGAAATAGTAGGTCGATGACCGGTGAAATAGAACCTGAACCAGCAATCATACAAGCAGTTAAAGCAAGCCAGAAATACTGGATGTGATAACGTACCTTTTGCATAATGGGTGAACAAGTATTTAGTAGTAGCAAGGTTTACAGCCCTAGCGACAGCGACTGGTTAGTATATGACTAACTCGGGATAGTTACTACTATATGACCCGAAACGTGGTGATCTACCCTTGGCCAGACTAGAGAATAGGTCGAACGGTTCAATGTTGCATTATTGTCCGATGAGCTGAGGGTCGTAAGTGAAAGACAACCCTGACCACGAGATAGCTGGTACTCCTCGAAACGTATTGAGGTACGGATCTCTATGAATACTCACGTAGGTAGAGCACTGACCATCATGTCTTTAGTTGTTTACAATTGAGGACTCAATGGGGGGGTTTTATAGACTCTACCTTTGATGTGTTAACCGCCGAATGACGTGACTAGATCTAGAGAGGACAGACTGCTCATGATAAGGTGGGCAGTCAAGACGGAAACAGCCGAGAACATAGATAGAAGGTCCCAAAGTGATAACTTAGTGAATATAAGGAAGTCGTAATCCTGAGACAGCAATGATGTTCGCTTGGAGGTAGCTACCATTTGAAGAGAGTGTAACAACTCAGTTGCCGAGGATTACATTAAAATATATAGTAATATATATATTTTAAATGGCGCCGACAATACACGGGTCTATAGGTTATCCACCGACACTATGTCCATTGATCTATAATATGGATCAATCAGAGTAGAGGAGCATTCCACATGGATGAAGGATAGTGTTTCATTATCTGGACAGTAGTGGAAGAGAGAATGTTTACATGAGTAACGTAGAAGATGGTTATAATACCATCCGCCGAATGAACAAGGGTTCCGTAGACATGGTCGACAGCTACGGGTTATAACGGCCTCTAAGGTTGATAGTTTATAGCTATTAACTGATGAGTGTGTCGCAGACAGCTGGAAACAATAGTTACGGTCTGGAAGATAATGCGATGATTACCGTACCCTAAACCGACACAGGTGTTCAGGTAGAGAATACTAAGGCGTTGAGATAACACCGCATAAGGAACTCGGCAAAATGCTTCCTTACACTCGATAAGAAGGAAGGCCATAGTTATCATTATATGATAATTAATGGTGGCACATAATCGGGAGGCACGACTGTTTACCAAAAACACCGGTACCTGCTATATATACTATATGTCGTATAGGTACTGAATCTTGTCCAATGCCAAGGGTCTAAGATAGGCACGTCGTACTGGCTGCTTATTTAAGCCTAGGTGAATGACTGTCTTAACTATAAGGATATTAAAGTAGCGAAATTCCTTGTCCGCTAAATACGGTCCTGCATGAATAGAGTAACGATGCCTCCACTGTCTCATGCGGTGTCTCAGTGAAATTGAATTAGCCGTGCAGATGCGGTTTATGTGCAAGAGGACACGAAGACCCTATACAGCTTTACTATAACTAGTCATTGTGATCGTCTTGATAGGGTGTAGATTAGAGGGTAGTCGTTAGACGCAAGTGAAAGACCCTTACCAATCAATGATAGTCACTACTCTGCCATTTTTGGCAGCTATATTGACTAGCGGGTAGTTTAACTGGGACGGTTTCCTCCAATAAGGTATCGGAGGACCTCGAAGGTATGCTGACGTTAGATGGAAGCTAACACGCTGTGAGAGCGTACAAAAGCCCATAGGTTTATGCATGCTTGACTGCAAGACTGATAGGTCAACGCAGGTACGTAAGTAGGACTAAGTGATCCGCTGGTGCTATATGGATAGGCCAGCGCTCAAGAGATAAAAGTTACGCTAGGGATAACAGGGTTATAGCGCACGAGAGTTCATATTGTCGGCGCTGTTTGCCACCTCGATGTCGACTCATCCTATCCTCCTGGTGCATTAGCTGGGAAGGGTTCTGCTGTTCGCAGATTAAAAGGGTACGTGAGTTGGGTTCGTATAAATACGACTACATAAATAATAATAAACACAAAATGATGACACAAACTATGCAAAAGATTCTGATTGGGCAAATCCTAGGAGATGCTCATATCGAAAAGATTAAGACAAACTGCCGTATGTCTTTTTCTTTTGGTTCCTCTTTCCGAGAATATGGTGAATGGATTTCTACTATTCTTTCCTCTTACTGCAGTGCTTCGCTTTACGCGGTCAATGTAATAACTAAGGGAAAGAGTTATATTAATTATCGTCTTAAGACTCGTACTATGGCTATCTTTACAGATCTCCACGATCTTTTTTATCTATATAACGAAGTAACTGGCAAGTATGTAAAGATTGTACCAGTAGCTCTTATGGAGCTAATGTGCCCTATTGTACTAGCCCATTTTATTATGGGAGATGGTAATTATATGAAGGATGGTCGAGTACGAATTTATACTAATAGCTACACTCTTGATGAATGTAACATCCTCCGGGATTCTATCATTAAGAATTGTAACCTAAAGTGTGAAGTAGTGTTTGACCGAATGAGTAAGAACCAAACCAGCCAATATATTCTTGTGTTCAGTAAGAGTGAACTAGAAAAGCTCCAAACACTAGTAAAGCCACACATGCATCTAAGCATGCTTTATCGGGTAGGGCTACATTATTCCCCGTTTATTATTATTGATGTTATGTATTGAGCCCAAGTAAAACTGGATGAATTGCAGGGAAAACTGATAGAGTTATCAGTTAATCTGCAGCGAAGCTATTATCAGCATTTAAAGGATAATAGAACGTTCAACGACTAATGGGTGAGCTATGCTAGCAATAATCCCGACACGAGCGTCCAGCATTTTCGAATAGGAAATGATGAAATAGTCTGATCAGTAATGTGAATTACTGGAACTGTATTAAAAATCAGTTCACAACCAAATTGTCAATACGACGTGAGTCAGTATGGTTTATATCCTTTGCACATAGTAGCAATCAAATCAGGATCAGTCTCTAGTACGAAAGGACCGAGATCTGGTGCATCCATGGTGTACCTTCTGTTGGTTATTTTCAACTGGCACCGAAGGGTAGCTATATGCATAACGGATAAGAGCTGAAAGCATCTAAGCTCGAAGCCCACCTGTAATTTTGATTACATCCTTTTTTTTCTCTTGAATTTATATCTGGAGAAAAAAAAGTAACGGCTAGAAGTAGACTACTTCTCGATAGGTCACACGTGTAAGTTCTGTAAGGAATTGTAGCCAAGTGATACTAATAGCCTCATTACTCACACCTCCCATATTTCCCCTTTACACAAACAATTTATATTTATTATTTTTATAACTAACCTATATATATACACTTAATTATAAGTGTGGGTACTGTTATTACCTATTGATTTTATATTAAAGAAAGCCTATAAGACTCTAATATCATGGTTCTTTCGTGAATCATGGCTATTCGTTGGCTATTCTCAACCAACGCCAAGGATATCGGTACACTATACCTTATCTTTGCCATCTTCACGGGTCTTCTGGGTACAGCATTCTCAGTTCTAATTCGAATGGAACTATCTGGTGCTGGTAACCAATTCCTAAACGGGGACCACCAACTGTACAACGTAATCGCAACATCTCACGGTATCTTCATGATTTACTTCATGGTAGTGCCTGCTATGGCTGGATTCGGTAACTACATGGTACCTGTTCTAATTGGAGCCCCTGACATGGCATTCCCTCGGCTTAACAATGTTTCATTCTGGATTCTTCCTCCTGCTATCGTACTAATGGTTTCAAGTGTATTCGTGGAACAAGGTATGGGTACAGGTTGGACTATGTACATGCCTATTACAGGTGTACAAGCTCACTCAGGTGGATCAGTTGACCTTGCAATCTTCGCACTTCATCTATCAGGTATTTCATCACTACTTGGTGGATGTAACATCATTACAACAATTATCAACATGCGAGCTCCAGGTATGACACTACACAAGATGCCTCTATTCGTATGGGCTATGCTAATGCAATCTGTTATTATTATCCTATGTATCCCTGTACTAGCAGGTGCACTTACAATGATCATTACAGACCGGAACTTCAACACATCATTCTACGACCCAGCAGGTGGAGGGGATCCAGTTCTGTACCAACACCTATTCTGGTTCTTCGGACACCCTGAAGTATATCTAATGATTATTCCAGGATTCGGTATGATCTCACATGTAATCTCTGCATTCTCATCAAAGCCTGTATTCGGATACCTAGGTATGGTTTACGCTATCGCCTCAATTGGTATTCTAGGATTTATCGTGTGGTCACACCACATGTACGCTGTAGGACTAGACGTGGACACACGAGCTTACTTCACAGCAGCTTCAATGATTATTGCCGTTCCTACAGGAATTAAGGTATTCTCATGGCTAGCAACAGCTTACGGTGGAACAATCCGATACACAGCACCTATGCTATTCGGACTAGGATTCGTTGCTCTATTCACTATTGGTGGACTGACAGGTGTAGTACTTGCTAACGCTTCAATGGACGTTGCAATGCACGACACATACTACGTAGTTGCTCACTTCCACTATGTACTGTCAATGGGAGCTGTATTCTCAATCTTCGCTGGATTCTACTACTGGGCACCTAAGATCTTCGGTAAGGCTTACAACGAACGACTGGCACAAGTACACTTCTGGACACTATTCATTGGTGTGAACACAACATTCATGCCACAACACTTCCTAGGTCTAGCAGGTATGCCTCGACGAATTCCTGACTACCCTGACGCTTACGAAGGATGGAACTACATTAGCTCTATCGGTTCACTAATCTCAGTGGCTGCTACAGTTGTATTCCTATACCTAATTTACGACATGCTAGCAGTACAACCAGCTACAACAATGAACCCATGGGGAACACCTGGATACTTCATGAGCACACCTTCATACCTATCAGAATCAGCACATAGCACATCACTAGAATGGGTAATTCCAAGCCCAACACCATACCACGCATACCTAATGATGCCAGTACAATCATAGTACAGTATTATTATTTGTAACTCCCCACTCTAACCTATTACGCATTTAATTATATTATAAATGCAGCTCCATTAGAGCACATATAACATTAATACTATCATGCCTCAACTACAAGCATTCTACTATGTGAACCAAATCACATTCGCACTTGCAGCACTTGCATTCATTACATACGTAATGTCAGTATACGTGCTACCATACTTCGTACAACTATTTGTTACACGAGTATACATCACAAAGCTATAATACGCTATTCCCCTCCCTTTATTTTCTATTCTTTAAACTTCCTAAAAGTGGTATTGTATAAGAGTATTTAATGGACTGATAGCCAAGTGGTCGAAGGCGCCGTACTTGAAATACGGTAACGTGCAAGCGTTCAGAGGTTCGAATCCTCTTCCGTCCGATCAAACTAAAAGCGTGAACAATGACACTAAGTCATACAATAAACATCTATATGATGTCAAATTCTCTAATACTAGAGGGAATATAACGGTAAGTGTTTAATCATGACACCACCGGATGGGTATCTAGGTATCTTAACACATGCAAGTCGTATGGTTTCGTACCATGGCGCACTGGTCAGTAACGGGTGAGTTGATACCATTTCGATCCTTGCAAATCAAGGATAATCAAAGGATTTATAATCTGTCGATATGATTCACTTGCTTCTCAGCAGGTAGTTGGTAGGGTAATGGCTTACCAAGCCTATGACGAGTAGGGTGGGTGAAAGCCTGTATCCCGACACTGGAAATGAAAAAGTCCAGAGCATAGTTTATGTGCAGCAGTGGAGAATATTGGTCAATGCACGAAAGTGTGAACCAGTAACCTAGAGTTGATTGGCACCTTCTGCCCCCAGAAGGCTTACAGTCAAGTAAGAATGGAAAATGATGATCACCATTCTGATTAGTCCAGTCTCATCTCCGTGCCAGCAGTCGCGGTAATACGGAATCGGGCAACCCATCGGAGCGATGAATAGGTGTACAGGGTACGTAGCTTGTTATTATATATAACTAGAGTCATATAGAGGTAGAACCAACACTCGGAGGAGGGCTGATATCCTTTGAACCCGAGGGGTGTACTAATGGCGTAAGCATTCTACCAAATAATGACTGACGGTAAGGTACGAAAGCGAGGGTAGGGAACCGGATTCGATACCCGGGCACTCCTCGCTGTAAACGATGCAGACCACGAGATCGGTTGATTAACTATCGGTATTCGATGCTAACGCTAGAGTCTGCCACCTGCATAGTACAGCCGAAAGGCCGAAACGTCAATGATTAGACTGCCTGTGAGCACATGGAGTGAAGCATGCCGTTCAATACGATAGCCCGCGTAAAATCTTACCACTTCTTGCATTCGCCAATTATGATAAGTATCTTTGATAGATTATCGGTGAACAGGTGTTGCATGGCTGTCGTCAGTTAGTGTTCGTGAGACCTATGGTTGATTCCGCATAACTAACGCAATCCTCACCGTAAGTATAATGTCTTACGGCCTAGATTCTATAAGAATTTAGTGTAGGAGGACTATGACAAGCCTTCATGACCCTTATGGAGTGGGCTACACGCGTGCCACTAGAATATCAACAAAGTGACGCAATTCCGAAAGGAGGAGCTAACCATCAACTGATATTAATGTACGAATTGAGGGCTGGAACTCGCCCTCATGAAGCAGGAATTCCGAGTAATCGCGCATCAGCACGGCGCGGTGAAGCAAAATCTCACGGGAGTACTAACCGCTCGTCACGGGCTCAGAGATGTTAACCTTCGAAGTAGTGACAGATGCTTTACCTAAGATTTATTTCATTGCTTTAATCTATCTTTTTAAGATTGTTAGGTATATAGCGAGTTCATTTGCGAGATGGTAGACATTGATTTGTCTGAAGTCGAAACAAGGTAGCCGTAAGGGAACTTGCGGCTGATTGATAATTAATATATAATCCCCCATACGACATTTGTCGAACACCTTGTACTTGTTATAATTAACATACTACTTGGCACTAAGGTACATCTACTTATTATTTAGTTTGTCTATGACACACTTCATCTCATCACCACTAGAACAATTCGAAGTGGTTCCTTTCTTTAGCGTAACTGCTCCTATCATCGGTGACATTAACCTATCACTGACTAACCTAGGACTTTACGCACTTATCACTGTATTCCTAGTTCTAGGCCTACACATCATTGGTAACAACTCTTACTCTCTAGTACCTAGCGCTTGGAGCATTTCACTAGAAAGCGCTTACGCATCAGTACATGCTATGGTTCGAGACCAAATCGGTTCAGCTAACGAAATCTACCTACCATTCATCTACAGCCTATTCTTCTTCATCATCATTGCTAACCTAAACGGTAACGTTCCTTACGCATTCACAATTACAACATCTATCATGGTTGCTATTGGTCTGTCTGTATTCATCTTCATCGGTGTAACTATCCTAGGTCTATACACTCACGGTATCCACTTCTTCGCATACTTCATTCCATCAGGTACACCTCTTGGACTAGTACCTCTACTAGTACTTATCGAAGTAATTTCATACCTAGCTCGAGCTGTATCACTTGGAGTACGGCTATTCAGTAACATGGTAGCTGGACACACACTACTAAAGATTCTGTCAACATTCCTAGCACAACTGTTCACATCAGGTATCCTTGTAGCTGTTGTAACACTGATTCCATTTGCTATCTTCGTAGCTCTTATTGGACTAGAAATCGCTGTGTCAGTTATCCAAGCATATGTATTCTGTATCCTTACATGTAGCTACATTAAGGACGCTCTAGAACTACACTAGTACTTTGCTTAACTCCCCCTCCCTCATACTACTTTACCAAACAGTAGCATAAAGTTACTTTTAAAGACAGGTATAGTTTCCTTCCTTAGTCCTAATAGTTATCCTTTATAACCCTATATTTTATAATTATAGTAGTATATACATCTAGCGACTACGAGTAGTTCACCTTCTAGTACATACTAGGCATTAATATATACTATACTAAAAGTAGTTTAAAGACAATGGATTGTCCTCACTACCGTCTCACGTGAGAATGAATATAATTCACGCTTATATATATATTTGGAATATGTAATACAAACTCATAGCTTTTTGTCCACTTGTCACTACCATCCACCTTATACATTATAAACTATAAGCGCAGCCAAATGAAGTCCTATATAGTAGTACATTCATCTCGCTAGTAAAGTTTAGCTTTACACCAATAAAATGCTTAATGCATATCTAGTCTATAACAAATATATATTCTACTATGACTATCCAATCTATTGCACGGCCACAATTCCAATCTCATCCGTTCCACATGGTTGAACCATCACCATGGCCACTTCTAACAAGTAACGCAGTACTTTCAATGCTTGTTAGCGCTGTTCTTTACTTTAACGGTATCCAATACAGCTCACAACTACTAACACTAGGACTACTATCAACAATCTTCGCATTTGCTCTATGGTTCCGAGACATTACAACAGAAGGTACATACCTAGGAGACCACACACTTATCGTGCAAAAGGGTCTAACAATGGGTGTATCACTATTTATTGTAACAGAAGCATTCTTCTTTGTTAGCATTTTCTGGGCTTACTTCCACTCATCACTAGCACCAACTGTGGAACTAGGATCACAATGGCCACCTGCAGGTATCGAAGCACTTAACCCATTCGCTGTACCTCTACTTAACACAATCCTACTACTATCTAGCGGTGCAACAGTGACATACGCTCACCACGCACTTATCTACGGTAACCGAGGTGCAACAATCCTAGGTGTAGTACTAACAGTTGTTCTAGCACTTGTATTCACAGCACTACAAGGATTCGAATACGCAAACGCTGGATTTACAATCGGTGACGGTATCTACGGTACATGTTTCTACTTTGCTACAGGATTCCACGGTATCCACGTAATCGTTGGTACAGTATTCATCGCTGTAGGTGCATACCGAATCTACGCATACCACCTAACAACAGACCACCACATCGGATTTGAAGCATCAATTCTATACTGGCACTTTGTAGACGTTGTATGGCTATTCCTATACGCAGCTGTTTACATCTGGGGATCAGACGGTGTATTCTAATACACCCATCCTTAGCTATAAAGCACTATACTCCCCCCCTACAGATATGTTATTATATAAATTGATTATTATAAAGACTTTATAAGTGTGAGTACATGCACCCTTAATTACATGTGCACGTTTAAATAACGTTATACAAGGTCCATTATATACAGTCCATTAAAAATGCTTACAGGACTACTAATTATTCCTATTCTAGGATGTCTAGCACTACTACCTATTAACGGTGACACAGCTGCTGGTGTTGAACGAATCAAGAAGGTAGCTCTATCAACATCACTGATTACATTTGTACTATCAGTGATCATGTGGGGTGAATTCGATTCTAGCGCAACACAATACCAATTCGTACAAGAATTTAACTCACTATCATTCTGTCACCTTAACATTGGTGTTGATGGTATCAGTCTATACTTTGTACTACTAACAACATTCATGATTCCTCTTTGTCTACTATCAAACTGGGATAACATTTCATACGGTATCAAGTACTATGTAATCGCTTTCCTACTAATGGAAACACTACTAATTGCAGTATTCGTAGTACTAGACCTTATGCTATTCTATATCTTCTACGAATCAGTTCTGATTCCTATGTTCCTAGTTGTAGGTATTTGGGGTGGATCAGCGACTCGAATTCGAGCTTCATTCCTACTATTCCTGTACACTCTAGCAGGATCACTGTTCATGCTACTGGCTATTATGGTTATTTACTACAACGTAGGTACAACAGACTTTACAGTAGTATCACTATCAGATCTAAACGCTGGTGGACAAAAGATTCTATGGCTAGCATTCTTCCTATCATTTGCCGTTAAGACTCCTCTAGTACCATTCCATATGTGGCTTCCACGAGCTCACGCTGAAGCTCCCGTAGGTGGTTCAATGCTACTGGCATCTCTACTACTGAAGCTAGCTACATACGGATACCTACGAATTCTTATTGGATTTATGCCAGATGCTACATCATACTTCTCACCACTAGTACAAACAATTGCTATTATTACACTAATCTACTCATCTCTAGCTACACTGCGACAAGTTGATTTTAAGGCTCTAGTAGCTTACTCATCAATTTCTCACATGGCTATTGTAGTACTAGGACTGTTCTCTAACACTATTGTAGGTATTGAAGGAGCTATTGCTCTATCAGTAGCTCACGGTCTTATTTCACCAGCTATGTTCGTGCTAGTTGGATCAGTGCTTTACGATCGATTCCATACTCGAGTTATCCGATACTACCGAGGTCTAACTGTATACATGCCTGTATTCTCAGTGCTGTTCTTTCTAACATCATGTGCTAACATGGCTGTGCCACTATCACTTAACTGGATTGGAGAACTAATGTCACTAGCAGGTACACTACAACGATCACCAGTTATCGGTGTACTAGGTGCATCAGGTATCGTACTATCAGCATGTTACACTATCTTCCTATTCAACCGACTGGCATTTGGTTCATACTCACAATATCTATCATACACAACTGATATTACACGACGAGAATTCATGCTACTGTTCCCTATGCTACTAACAGCATTTCTATTTGGTATCATGCCTAACATCATCCTAGACGACCTACACGTATCAGTAACACAACTACTATACTCATTTGAATAAATTCGTTACTCCCCTACCGGTAGATTCTTATTAATATTTATACGTACAGCGCTGGTATTATTAAAGTAATTATAAGCAGATAACTACTAAGCCCATAGCATAATTGGTAGTGCGCATCGTTGATATCGGTGTTTGTAGAGGTTCAAGTCCTCTTGGGCTTATGGTACACTAGTACATTACAAAAGCGCAAAGACCGCTAATTGATATTAAAGCCTTTGAGGTAAGACTATAAGACCCTATTATTGACGATTATTATGCGAGTACTTAAGAGCAATTCACTACTCTCAATCGTTAACAGCTATGTTTGTGACTCACCACAACCTGTAAACCTTAGCTATGCATGGAACTTTGGATCACTTCTAGCTATCTGTCTAATTACACAAATTGTAACAGGAGTGCTTCTAGCTATGCACTACACACCTAGCGTAGATCTAGCATTCGTTAGTGTAGAACACATTATGCGAGACGTTAACTACGGATGGATGATTCGATACATTCACGCGAACGTAGCTTCATTCTTCTTTATCTTCGTATACCTACACATCGCTCGAGGACTATACTACGGATCATACAAGTCACCACGAATGCTTCCTTGGTCAATTGGTGTAATCATCCTTGTACTTATGATGGCTATTGCGTTCCTAGGTTATTATACTAGCCTAACATGGTGTGACACAACTAGCCTATTTCCAAGTGGGTACAGTCTATCAACTCTTGCTGTACTACCACTAACACGATCACAACGCTGTGATAAGCATCTAAAGGACCTTAAGGTACAACCTAAGGCTGTATTTGAAAATCTGGATGTTCAAGATGCCAAGACAACTATTAGTGGTTTTATTAAGCCACTAGCAGGTGTATACCTTATCATTAATCTGCTAAACGGCAATACATACGTAGGCAGTGCTATCACAGGTCGAATGCCTATGCGGTTCTACAAGCATCTATATGGACTGCAAGGTAGTAAGCTAGTAGGCGCTGCCGTACAGAAGTACGGTCTAGCAAACTTTGCATTTGTTGTTCTAGATACAGTACACGACGTAGTAACTAGTGAAGATAACCAGGCTCTTCTAGCAATGGAAGACCAATATATTCAACTACTACTACCAGAATATAATATCGCACAACAGGCAGGTAATACATTTGGTGTAACACACACTGAAGATACTAAGCTTAAGATGCGGATCAATTATTCATCAGAACGTCGGGAAGCTATTGGATCTCTTAACCGAGGTAAGAAGCTTTCTTCAACAACTGTTGAACTGATTCGTACTGCCGCACTAGCACGCTCACCTATGAGTTCAGATACTCGTGCTAAGGTATCTGCTAATTCAACAGCAGCAAACCTATACGTTGTGAGCCGGGTAGACAACACAGTACTACCAGACGGTTCATATAGTATCACTCTACGAACTATTCCTGCAGTAGCAGAATACTGTAACTGTAGCTACAAGACAGTTCAACGAGCACTAGCAGGAGCAGGTATTATCAAGAAAATCTGGCAAGTTACCCTAATTGGAAAGGCTAATATTTAAATCATTATATAAACGTGTTATTACCATAGTCACACGGTGTTCCCCCTTCATAATTTTCATAGAGAATAGGGGTTAAGAGCCGTGAATACCCTGACAGGGGTATTGTTGAGATACTAATCTCAATGGCAATGCGAGTGAAAACGGTTAAAGGGAGTATCAGCTCCTCAGACCGTCGGTTGTATGAACAATCGCGACAGACTGGGTCGCTCGTGGGTGCCTGAAATGGTGCTTAATGTACAGTCGGA
This sequence comes from Cryptococcus sp. GC_Crypt_6, assembly GCA_026538315.1. Taxonomy (NCBI): domain Eukaryota; kingdom Fungi; phylum Basidiomycota; class Tremellomycetes; order Tremellales; family Cryptococcaceae; genus Cryptococcus; species Cryptococcus sp. GC_Crypt_6. The sequence continues at coordinate 24,284 of JALPBY010000150.1, forward strand.
TCCATGTGATTTATATCATTCAAGGCCTAGAATGACGTTAGTCAGAAACCTACTGGTACGGTAGGGAGGATTGACTAACCGACTAGGTACAACTACTATCTATACTGAACGTTAACTAACGCAGACACTGCAATAGTATATAGATAAATAGATGGATTGTACGTACTACCTTACGGTCAAATGTCTCTATGGGGAGCTACAGTAATTACAAACATGCTGTCAGCTATTCCATGGATCGGTACTGACCTAACACAATTCATTTGGGGAGGATTCTCTGTAAACAACGCTACACTGAATCGATTCTTCTCACTTCACTACCTACTACCATTTGTTCTAGCAGCTCTAGCAGTAATGCACATGATCACACTACACACACACGGTAGCTCAAACCCTGAAGGAATTTCATCAAACCCGGACAAGGCACCAATGCACCCATACTACATCTTCAAGGATCTTATTACAATCTTCCTATTCTTCGTTGCTCTAGCAACACTAGTGATGTACGCTCCTAACCTACTAGGACACAGTGACAACTACATTCCAGCTAACCCAATGCAAACACCTCCATCAATTGTGCCTGAATGGTATCTACTACCATTCTACGCTATCCTGCGATCAATTCCTAACAAGCTTCTAGGTGTTATTGGAATGCTAGGTGCACTTCTTATCCTTCTAGCTATGCCACTACTAGACGACGGACGAGGACGAGGTGACGTACACCGACCTCTATCACGACTAGCATTCTGGGTATTCGTAGGTATCTTCTTCCTACTAATGTTCCTAGGTAGCCAACACGCTGAAGAACCATATATTACAGTAGGTGCAGTTGCAACAGCAGCATATTTCCTATGGTTCGTACTACTAGTGCCAGTTATCGGTATGATGGAAAACTCATCATTCGACGGTACAAACACACCTTCAACAGTACGACTATAGGTTGAAACATTACACCATTCAACGCTCAGCGTTACTCCCCTTTATAACTATATAAGTAAGCCAGAGGTAGTATCATAATTGGCAATGAACCTCCTTGTCAAGGAGGGTTATGGCGGTTCGAACCCGCTCTTCCTCGTCAAATCATATTATGCAATCCTTACGTATCGATTTTCGACTGGTAAGATGACAATACTATACTAATCATAGTGTCTGCATAGTATATATCGTAAATACAGTGTCTTTAGTT
>JALPBY010000151.1:0-24191 GCA_026538315.1 Cryptococcus sp. GC_Crypt_6
AGGGACGAGGACATGTACGTGATTGATGTACAGCCGAGATGTAGATTAGTCGACGAGAGTAGCGGAGAGTCGAATGAAGTCCGAAAAGTGTGATTATGTAATGTCTGGTAGTTGTGGCGACATAGGCGACATGACACAACTTTACCAATAGAAGTAATTGTGCCATCGCCGCTATCGCGCAGTTCAATATAGTAATCATTGTTAAAAACCATCCCGGGAGGTCAGCTAGCTACTGGGCTTCTATCTTCGTCGCTGATCAAGTCGCTAACATCCACCGCACCGCCCGCACATATCCCTACCGGTCTTCACTAGCGCCATGGACATGAGCGACGTTGGCATCGATACGTCACTCCAAGAAAGCGGCCCGCCAGCAGCTGCTCCTCGACGCGGAGCCATTGCATGTCGCCGCTGCAGACGTCTACGAGGAAAGTGTATCAATGACAACGGTGATGGAGTCCCTCCGTGTCGCGCGTGCAGAGTGTCCGGCAGAGCGCATGAGGTGCGTCGAGCATGTCCAGGTGTCATCGCATCCATCCTTCTGGCTCACCATCGTGACATCGGCAGTGCATCTTCGTCAAGGGCAACAGCACATTGGATCGCAAAGACGTCAGTTGAGCCTCTGCTGTCATGCTGTTTACCCGTGTCGACCCGCTAACACACATTCAGGCGCCCAGACCCCGGAAGAGGTCTCGGAAGGGCGACAACAAATCACCGGGCAATGAGCAAATATCAAAGTCGTCAGAGCAACGGACCACGGAATCCCCCTCATCGTCATCCTCCCCACACACGACGCACTCCCAGGTCGTTGTCTCGCACGATGCGACTCACATCGTCAACACCGCAGACAGCTCGGACGGATTCGCCACCACAGACCTCGACCTAAACAGCCTCGTGCAGTATCAATCAGCGCAAGACTTCTCACAAACAGGGTCTGCTTGTGGAGCGCATCCGCCCGACTCGCTCGTTGTCGGGCCGAGTGTATTTGACGGAGGCTTGGTCGCAAAGAGGCCTCAAAGCGGGGGTACAAAGGTGGCCTCGACCAACCTAGAGTGAGTCAGACAACACGAGCTTGACTGGGCACTGACTATGCTCTGGCAGCTGCACACAGGCCGAGCTGGAAGAAGCGGCCAACATTTATTTCTCAGCCTTCTACCAAGTCGGTGAGTTACGGCGGATGGCAAACCCCGATTGTTCACTGACCAACCCCGCCAGGCTTCCTTCACAAGTCGTCGTTCCTTGGCAAAGTATCTCGACACCCAAACTCCGTATCACCATTTCTCCTCAACGCCATCCTCTCCCTCACAGCTGGCGCGTCTCCGTCGCTGGTCAAGAAGCACGATGGGTCCGCCGAAAGTGCACGACGCTACTACAAAGACAAGGCGATGGGTATGCTGGCTGAGCAGTGCCTCGTTCCGAGCTTGGAGTGTATACAAGCGTTGTATCTGTTAGGGTTGAACGACTGGGGGACAGGATGTGGAACGCGCTCATGGGTGAGTGGGTGTCCGCTCCGCGTTTGATTCGGAACTGACCACTCGCCCTCTTGACAGATGCTCATCGGTATGGGCTTGCGCAGTGGGTCCCTCGTCCTCTCCATCTGTCTTACGATATGAGCTCACAATACGCGTGCCAGTGGTGGAGCTCCTCCGGTTGGAGAGCAGCGAAACGTACCGCGGCATCAAACCGTCTTCGCCAGAAGCAGAGCAGATCACCGCCGAGTCCTCACGTCGGACCGTCTGGTCTCTGCTGATCGCCGATGACTCCCTGGCTGTCGGCTTCGGCTCGGCGAGCACACCCAAGCTCGAAGTGACGATACAGACGCCATGTGACGAAGACGATTGGGAGTTTGGTTCGATCCCCAGTGCGGTCTCCCCGGAGAGTGCTAGTCGGTCTCTGATGGGCAACACTGTGAGATCTGAGCAAGTTTGTGCTGGTAATCTGGCTGCTGACAAACCCCCTTAGCTGAGCGTGATGTCGCTGTGGAGTAGGGCCGCTCGGTGGGCAACGGCAGTGCAGCGAGGAGAGACAAAGGGTCCGCCTTGGGAGCCTACCAGCGATCTGCAAGAGGTACATCGACAGTGTCTCGACTTCATGTCTAATATCTCCAATCGTCTCAAATTCTCGCCGAGCGTGCTCGCGGTGCATCAAAGTCGGAAGACAGACATGGTGAGCGAGTTTACTCGACTCGACGGCCTCACCATCGCTAACATGGTACATAACAAGGCATTTGCCCATCTGCACCTAGTGTACCATGGAACGCAGATCCTCCTTCGCCGGATGCATCTGCCAACCATGCTCTCCCAAATGTACCCTTTGAACAACGTTTCCCAGGGTGCTGGCCCAGCGGAAGCCCCGCCCGAGTTCTGGCCGACCTGCGCCAAGTTCGCGTGTACTAGTGCCAGCGCCGCGATTACCATCAGCACGGAGTATCTAGCGGGACGGCGAGGGATCTCTCCGAAGGGATTCACTCCGCTGATGGTCAGTCCGTCTTCCAGCCCTCGGTCGAATCAAGCAGCGCGCTAATGGCGCGATTGAAATAGGTCTGCGTCTTGTTCCTGGGCGGTACGATGATGACGTACCTCTTACGGTGGCCGTTGTGTGAGTCACCATTGACCCACGTGAGCAGATGACTGACACGGCACTCTTCTGAGCAGTGTACGCCGAGATCGCGCACAACGCCGAGGAAAAATGCTTGGCCGCCCTCAACCTGCTATCGCAGCTGGCCGATGACACGCCCGTGGCCGCGCGATGGCACTCGGCGCTCAAGCAGCTGTATCAATCTGTCAAACAGCCTGATCACAGCAGCACCAGCGGCGTTGCCAATGGCTTGGACGGCGCCGTGCTTCCTGATCTGCTCAAGGACCCCTCGAGGAGTCCCGGGCAGAGCGATCCGCTCGGCGTTCTCGCCGGTCTGGCAGTGTCGCACCCGTATGCCGGAGTGCTACCTGCCGGATCTGCCGTCGACGCCGATTATCAAACTGTCTTGGGCACCGTCCTCACCCCGGGCTTACCCGCTCGCGCGCCGGGGGAGCAACAGCCGGCGGGGGATTCCGACTTTGGTGGGTTCGACAACCTCGACTTCTCCATGGCGTATCTGGCCTCAGCATTTGGGATCTCTCAAGGGGACTTTAGTGGCTTCTGAGGGCGTTTTCCTTTGCCCATGGCATGCACCAGATCGTCGTGACGTGGAGGTATGTGTTGTTTCGCAGAGTATATGCATCCATAAGTGCCGTACAAGAGCCTCGTCCCGCCGCTTAAAACTCCTCGTAATAGTCGATAAGTACGCCACCTCGTTCAGTCTGTGTGCGTTGTCAGTCTACGTTTCCTGGTCAAGTACCGAAGGTCGCGCTCACGTCCAAGATGTCCTCGGGACCCAGAGCAGCGCCCATTGCCCTGAAAGCTTTGCCCTTGTAATGATGTTCCACCGCTGACTGGCCAGTGTACTCCTCGAAGATGAGGAAGGCTCCGGCTACGTCAGAAGTTGATTAGCATGATGTTGGGCACTCGGCGCAATGCACGCACGTTGACCCAGTGCTTCCGTGATTCGGTAGGTAAGAGTCTCCTGCTCTTCCTCTCTCGCCTCTTGGGCGATGGTGATGAGAAGCTCCCTCATGCGTGCCTGTTTACCAGGCTTGACGAAGACTTGGGCGATCGAGACGATCTTGCCGTTTGCGGTGGGGCGGGGGATGGGAGGCGGCTGCATTGTCACGATTTCACCGTGGTCTAATGAAGACGTTTTGATAGATTGTCAGCACCAGGAGATGTCGGGAAACATCGAGTCGAGAGGGCAACGTTTATCATCGTCCGGTGTCAAGCTGCGAGCGACCTAGGCGAGGAACACGTCTGGAACATGCAGCGTGATAAGTGAGCGGGAGACGTGTAGCGGATGTCTGGCCGTGCCGGCTCGCTATCGTGATGTTGGTAATATGGTATTTTATTTGCAATTCACTTTTCTGGATCCAGCTTCTGACTTCCTTGAGCACACCTTGCCCATGACCGAGTCACGCTGTATACCCGAGCTGCTTGAAGCTGGCCAATCGTATGCTTTGCCACTGAGCTCGGCTGGATTCGCAGCGCATCTCGACCGCGAGGATGTACTGGCGCCGCTCCGAGCTCAATTCGCCGTACCGGGCAGTGGATCTAATGAGATATACTTTTGCGCCCACGCCTTGGGCCCGATGCCAGTCCAGGTCCCGCTGATGATCGCAGAGGAGCTGGAATCATGGAGGGAGACGTGAGTGCGCAGACTTGGAATCATATCCGATCTGTAGCTGATACTATAGTCAGAGGCGCTACCGGTCATTCGTGTCTCAAGAACAAGGAGGGAAGACCTTGGACCGCAGGACATGCCTCCGGTGGCATCGACGAGCGATACACCGACGTCATGGCTGACCTTGTGGGTGGGTAGCTCTCACTCATGCGTGCACTGTGCAGTGCACGTGCAAGGGCAATGCTCAAGAATCACACTCTGTCCGGCGCCTTACAGGCCGAAGTCGCGTGGATGGGTGGTCTCACCAGCAACCTGCACGCTCTGCTTTCGACCTTTTACAGACCTGATCGCTCGAAGCGGTTCAAGATCCTGTACGAGGCCAACGCTTTCCCTTCCGATCGAGTGAGTGATATTCCGATCCGTTCATTTTGGCTGACAGAACGTTCGCAGTTCGCCTTCCGTTCCCAGGTCGACCTCTGTGGTCTGACGCCTGAGGAAGCCCTGATCGGAATGAGTCCTCGCGCAGGAGAACATACACTGCGAACATCGGATATTCTGGACGTCATCGAAAAGGAAGGAGACGCGATCGCGCTGATCCTCTTCGGGGCAGTCCACTGGGGCAGCGGTCAGTGGCTCGACATGAAGGCCATCACTACAGCAGTTAAGGCGGCTGGATGTATGGTGGGGTGGGAGTGCGCGCATGCTGTTGGGATCGTGCCCATGCAGCTTCACAACTGGGACGTGGACTTTGCCGTATGGTGTACTTACAAGGTAAGTCCCACATCGTTTGTTTTGGTCTGCATGTTCGACATAATGATGGTATTGCGCTGACGCAAGCCCGTCGTAGTATCTGTGTTCGGGACCTGGAGCGACGGCTGGCATCTTTGTCAATGAGAAGCGCTTCGAGAAACCACGGTGAGCGTAATGAATGATCAAAGGGGTCTGGCGAACTTCGCTCATGGCCATGACAATTGCAGACAATCGGGCTGGTGGGGTCACGAGTTGAACTCGCGCTTCATTTACAGTCCAGGATTCGTACCGAGAGTCGGCGCGGCCGGCTTTGCCGTCAGCAATCCCAGCGTCGAGAGTGCCGCGGGGTATCAAGTGAACTTGCGGAGACGTGGAAGTCTCGCTCACTATAGCTGTCGCCACTGCCAGTTTGCTACAGTGCCCGTACACGCGAGCATGCAGGTCTACGACATCGGAAGTCGTCTCATCAATGTTACGAGGAGGGAGAGGATGAGGTTATCCAGGGTGAAGTCGGTGCTCCTCACGGGGTACCTCGAGTACCTCGTCTGTCAAGCTCAAACTGGTGAGGCTGCGCGCGAGGGCGGTCGATACAAGATCGAGGTGCTATCACCACCAGAGTCAGAGGCCAGAGGTGCATGCCTGTGTCTGGCCATATCCGATCCGAAAAACTCGTCACCCGTCAACTCGTCCAAGTACTCCCCCGCCCTCAGTGCATTCTGCGCCGCATTGGAGACGAGGGGGTTAGTGGTGGACAAACGGGCACCGGATCTCGTCCGACTGTCTCCGCATGCTCTGTACAATACTTTCGACGAGGTGTGGAGACACGGACAAGCGGTCTAGAAGCCATACACTAGCCATGTAGACGATATTCGGTGACCAGTATCACGTGCATGTAGTCATCTGAGCAGAACGTTCCGTTTGAGAAACAATGTAGCGTGTTGTTGAAGCGATCTGATAGCTGCAAAGTGTCTGAGTGCAGCGATAAGCGGTCGCGTCTTTTGTAGCGGATTGGATTATCAATCCGGCAGGACATCGAACATCATCGTGAGCCATCGAAAATGCATCACAACGTCAGATAGTGCGCGCGAGTCACTGATTTCATTGTTGTCTCCGCCCCACAGACGTAGCTCTTTTTGTAAGCCGACATCATGATTGGACCGCAAAGCTGTGTGTATTCCAGCGTGGAGGGTGTCGACGTCGAGCTGGACTACTACCTGCCCACGACCGCGTACCCGACTGCGAAAGCGCCGATCCTCATCTGGTTCCACGGAGGAGGTGAGCGACTCCGATGGGTGAAGTGAAAAGCTGCTGACAGTACTGATTGCAGGGCTGCTCCAAGGAACGCGTAAGGGTTGGTCCGATCACTTTCCACTGTGACTGAACATTGAGCTAAGCTGAGCTGATGAATTACTGACTGGTGGTGACTGACATTAGCGATCTGGCCTCATCTGACCAGCGCGCCGGAGAAACATGGGCTCTGTGTCATCAGCGCGGACTACCGCCTGGCCCCTCAGACCCGACTGCCGGGCATCATGGCGGACCTGGCGGCGTTGATGACATTTGTCCGGTCGAAAGAGTTCAGCGAGATCACGGGAGATACAGTCGATCAATCTCGCATCGTCGTCAGCGGCGGATCTGCCGGTGGATGGCTTGCGCTCCTCATTGGGCTAGGGGTCGGCTTCGAAGTGTGTGGATTGGAAACACCCGCCCGGCCTCTTGCCATCGCAGCCATATATCCAATCACGGACCTTCTCGATCCGTTCTGGACCACCAAGCAGCATCGTCAGCAATTCAATCCCAGACCCCTCAGAGCCATTTCTGTCACTGACCATCGATCGCACAGCCGTCAGCTACTTCAAGCGCGTTATCGACCCCTCTGAGCTGGCGGCGTATCTCGACCCCACGGCTCCGGCTACCAGCTTCTCGGCGGCCAACAGCCCGCGGGCCATCTTCTACCACTACATGGTTCAGGAGTGAGCAGGTCCCATGCCGAGCCCATACTGATCGATGTAGGGGTATACTCCAGGACCTCCTCTTGAGAGACACGGATATCGCACCGGAAGCGTTCCGCATCGCGCCCGCCATCACCTCTGGCAAAGCACCCTTGGTGCCCACCTACATCACCCATGGAACGTATGTGTCACGGAGTCTACGTGTGTGCGTTCGTCGCCGTTGACAGCAGGCCTGCTTTAGCATCGACGACAAAGTACCCATCCAGCAGTCGATCGACGTGGTCCGAGCCGTCCGAGCACAGGGCTCAGAGGTGACCTTTTCACCCCGTGAGGGCTCGGACCATCTGTTCGACATGGACCCGAATTGCAACATGGATGACATGTATGCGTTCATCCAAGCGGTTTTATCGACGGACTAGGACGAGTGCATAGGAGCACAGACAGCAATGACGAATGAATACACATTAGAGAAGACGACCACAGACATTTCGTCCTTGTCCTGCCTTGCCTGCACATCTTATAAGGTTGTATCTTGCACACTCGGACCTAAGGTCGCAACTTGGCCTGCAGCTCCTCCGTGACTAACTTCTTCTACGACTCGACATCTCCCATGAACTTGGTGACTTTGCCTTCCGCGCAGATCCAGAGCTACAAACTCTACGCGCTTGCGTGTAGCGGCGCAGTATACAGTAGTTGTAGCTTGAATCCACGCAGCCATTCGCAAGCAGCGAGAAGGCGAGGGTCGACACGTTGCTCACGTTCGATGGGATGTAGCCTTGCGACAGACCATGGCGATACGACCAAGTATCAATGTCGTACTCTGTCTTCCCTACGACGATGACAGACCATCAGCTGAGATAAAACAGGCGACAATAAGGCCATACAGTTCCAGAAATACCACCCGAGAGATTGCTGGCCTGTTGCATTGGGTGAATATGCTGCGAGCTGCGCCTCGAAGAGGAGCCAGAGCCAGGTACGCTTGGTCTGCGTGTCGCCGGCATACTGGGCAGAGCTCGATCTGTTGGGCGCAGTTCCTGCGGAGTTCCAGAATGGCAGAGTCGTAGAGTCGCACAGTCTGTCTGTCAGGGCAGTCCTTCGAGCAGAGATGAAGCGGATGATCAATCATCGCTGGCGACTCACCCGTCTCTTGACACCACTCGCCCACTACCGTCGGGGGCATTGCGCTCGATGTCTTGAGCAAGGTGAAGACGTTGCACACAGACTCGAGGATCGTGGCGTGGGGCAGATTGTTCAGGGGGGAGAAGGCGTAATACTGATGCGTGTCTAGACTGAGTAGGGAGAGGGTGGCTTCTGACGACGAGTTGGACGGATCGTAGTTGCTCCAGTATGCGGGCCCGTAGAAGGCATCTAAGCGTCAGTCGATGCACGTCTATGTATGGGCTCACCGTGGATCGTCACGTTAACGGTCGCGCTGGCAGCCCTGACCGCGGCTGTCGCCACCTTGTAGAACGCTTTCAACTCTGACATGGTGAGGTTGGCGGATGTCACCCTGGCTTCGTTGAGCAGCTCGATGCCTGAGTATCTCTCTGGTCAGTCGAGCTGTCCACACCACTACGGAGGGCGACCACGACTCACCCGTCACGACGCTGCCATAGAAGTCTTGTGAGAGCTCGTGGGTCAGACTCCTCAGCACACTGAGGCTTCTGTCCGAATTGGACGTGTTCTGCTGGAAAAGGACGGGGCCAATCAGGCCCGAGTTGTCCTGCCCGTTCTGGGATCCGGGAGCGCCATGCAGCTCGATGCGCACGGAGAGACCGAGCTCCTGAGCCCAATTGACGCCCTGGATCAAGTACGGATACTGGGTTGGGTTCAGATGTTCGGCGTCATCCGGTATGCCGAGGCCACAGCCGAGGGTCCACTCACCTGTCCAGAGACGTATGGCTCGTAGTCCGCGACATCGACGGCCCAGTATCCCACCGGTATCTGCAGCGATTTCAGCCCGGCAGCTTGTATATCTTCGATGTCATCCTTGGTGATGAAAGAGCTGTTTTGGTTGAGATTGTGGTTAGCCGATCGATCCCGCTTTAGGAGCCACTCACCTCCAGTCCTCCGTCAACGTTTGCAAACAGGCCTTCTTCCCCAGCTCGTTGCAGAGACTCCAATCATCATCTGCCCCATTCGCATACACGGAGGGCGTGATCATATGCGCTTGGCTTCTCAGCCAGTAGCCCGTATTGACGAGAGGACAAGGCGAGACGGACTGACCATGCTTCCGTCAACAGCCATCCTCAAAGATTGACACCGCGTATCACATCGGCAGTTGCAGACGTGCAGAGGCTCGAGATGCATAGAAGGAAGATGGAGAGAAGCGTTGGCCGTACGGTGCGCCATGATGGGGTAGCCATGAAATGGCAATTGGCCAGAGGATCCAAGGCGGAGGCGAAGTATGGGCGCGATCGCCGAGCAGCAGGTAGGGGACAGTGGACAGTAGACAGTGGACAAACAGTGCAATTGACACAGCATTCACAATTCAAAGATAGTTGCCCATCTCACAACTAACCAAGCTCGTCATCGGAACCCTGTGTTGAATCACCGTTCACATCAGCTTCCACGTTGGCAATGCATACGCGATACGACCACGGCGTCACTGTGCTATTCTGCTCTCATGCGGAGTACATGTGCACTGTCTCGTTCCACGATATGGTCTGCGACGACGTCCCTACGTAGAACGTATACTGGCCCTCGGCAAAGTCCCACCCTTGGCTCTCCTCCGACCAGTACATGAGCTGCTCTCGTGCGACGTCGAAGGTGACCTCAACTTGGGAGCCAGTCTCCAAATACACTTTTTGAAAGCCCTTCAACAGCTTTGGCGGCTCCTCGGCGAGCTCTGGGTATCCAACGTAGAGCTGTACGACTTCCTTGCCCGCCCTATCTCCGGTGTTGCTCAACTCCACTTGGACGCGCACGCCTGCCGTTGCGGCGCCCGCTGAGATCTTGCCGCCGGATATGTTGAACGACGTATAGCTTAAGCCGTGTCCGAAAGGGAACAACGGGTCCACGGCTTGCTGGTCAAACCATTTGTACCCGACAGCCAACCCTTCGTCGTAGAACACGTCGGCGGTACCGTTCATGGCATCCGCATTTGGTCCTGGGGAAGAATGGGTTAGTCACACCGCCTTTGGTACTAGCGAGGTGAGAAGGCACCGCATCTCACCAGGGAATGACTGTCGAGAGGATGTAGGCCCAACGTCATCCGCAGGCGGGAAAGTCATGGCGAGCTTCCCCGATGGGTTGACGTCGCCAAACAGTATGCTGGCCAGAGCGGTTCCCACGCCTTCACCTGGGTACCATTGGAGCAACACCGCGTCGACGTCACTGATCCTGGACGTCAGTGAAATGCTGTAGCGTCTCGGCATGTCGTGTGCACAACTCACTCAAGCCACGGCATCAAGAATGGGTTGTTTGTCTGGGCGACGACGATGAGGAGCGAGCTGGCTTGAGCCATCTTTCGCACAAGATCATCCTGGACTTGTGCCAGCTGCAGACTGAATTACAACGGGTGTGAATCAGTAGCAGCAGGAAAATAGCAGACCTCGGCATCGGCAAGTGACCCCTCAGGTACGTACCTGGTCCCATCACCGCCCTCCGACAGAATGTTCCCCACAAACACAATCGCCACGTCTGCGGATTCTGCAGCCTCCACTGCGGTATCAGACAGCTGGCTCGTGGAAGAGGGGGGAAGGAAGGTGAGCGAGAGACCCTTGGATGTGATGGCAGGCGCCGCAGAGTATTCGAGATGGAAGGTCACGCTGGAGGGAAGGTCGATTAAGCGGCGTACACGACTGACACGCTGCACACTCACGGCTCGCCGACGGTTAAATGGATCTGTCCGGTGCTGGATGGCAGACTCATTCAGCGACCGGACCCTCGGGCCATCCCTCTTGTCCTCGTATGAGGTGCTCGACTCACGCATAGTTGACAAAATCCTCCTTTCGCAGCCATAAGATCTCCTCGCCGTCGATGAACAACTTGGCGTAGCCGCCAGCATAGATGGTGAACGTATAGTTGCCAGTCTCCTCAGGGTGGAAGTGTCCCCGATACATCGCCGATGCAGATGATGAGATGGTCTCATTCAGGTCCAGGCCGAGGGCAGCTGTCGTATTAGACATCAAAGTGTCCAATATCGGCGTTCCAGTCCAGTCCTGAGTAGCTTTACTTCGTCAGTGGCCCATCTCTGCGAGCAGAGTCACCACGCTACTCACACTGCTGTTGTAGACAGTTGTGTGCAGCCCTGCCCCCCCTTTCGAGTGAAACAGGGAAGATGGCACTGGGTCATAGGCGCCCATCTCCTGGTATCCTTGAGTAAAGTCGACTGAAACATCAGAACCAGCGCGGGCGCGGATCCCCTGGAGAGGGGTGACGAGCGTGTCGTTGAGGTTCGGACTTCCTACGAATCCACCGTATCGCTCAGACACTGGGGACGAGTGAATCAGCACCGTCTCGGGCCTGTGAGCACCACCACAAGCCACGAGCAACATACCCAATGCTCCGTAGTCACCGCCAGGCCCGATCACAGCAATCTGTGAGAGATCAGTATGACGTGCTGGTCCCACCACAGTCCTCTTCACTTACTTTCTTGACGTCTGGACCGATGGGCAGGACCTTGCCTGCGTTTTTTAGCAGCACGGTACCTGCAGCAACCAAGGTCAGCTCGATCGTAGGGAACACCTATGGTACTCACCTTCTTCCACCGCTCGCACACTGAGTTTGTGATGCTCGAGCTGACGGACATCTGCATTCACGAACCCCAGCTGATCCACCACCAAGTCAGCCAACGTCCTCTTCCAAGAAGTTTTCAAAAGCAGTCCTCACATTCGGGTGGTCCACCAAGCCATGGATGAACATCGGTGTGAGGACCCGGCGAACCATATCCTCGACGACATCATAAGGCAGCGAATTGTCATCGATCGCTGCCAACAGGTTCTCCTCCGAGTAGAAGTCGTCGAACCCAAAGTCGCTCTGACGCCCAGCGATGTATCAGCTTCCTGCATGTCATTTCTTGATATTTTAATGTGACCCACCTTGCCTCCTGGCATAGACACTGTCTGTCCAGCCAGGGCAGCGGCGACCGTGCTCCGGTGACCGAAATACCAGTCGGTGACGGTGAATCCATCATCGAAGCCCCACGAGAACAGGTCGCCCAGTAACGCTGAATGTTCGGAGGCATGCAGCCCGTTGACCTTATTATAGCTTCGCACCCGTCAGCTGCTATGCATACGCCGTACTGTGAAACATGTCCTCGATGGGGCTCACGATGTCATGACTGATCCTGGCTGAGCCCTCTCCACGACCGCCTTGAATGCCGGGAGGTAGACTTCCTGAAGAGTCCGATTGCTGACCACCACGTTGGCTGCCGACCAAGTCGGCGAGTCTCCGAACCGATTCGTCTCTTGGTTGTAAGCTTGGGAACGTCAGCCGGCTGTTCTGTTGCCCTGAGACGCCGGCACTTTTAGCATGCTCACCTGCCAAATGTTTGACGCTGGCCAGGATGCCTTCGCTCTGCGTGCCCTTGACGCTGGCCACCGCCAGTTCACTCGTCAGGTAGGAATCTTCGGAGAACGACTCGGCATTTCGTCCCCATAAAGGCGCCCTGGGCGTTTCGTCAACCACTGTCATGTTGTCACCGGGGCTAGCTAGCCCGCTTTACACACCGTTGGATATTGATAGTGGGTCTAGATTGCGAATTCTGTGTCAGTACTTCGACCCAGTACAGGAGGGTGACTTCTGAGCCGAGATGACTCACGTCAACGCAACGTTGTGCCCCTTGCCGCGGTGTTCCTTCGCGATCGCCTTTGCATAGTCATACATCAAGTTGATGTCCCAGCTCGACGATATCACAATCGGGGCGGGAAACGTTGTGACGTTGCCCAAGCCGTTGGACACACCCGACGGACCGTCGCCCATGCACAGATTCGGTATGCCGCTGAGAGACGCATCAGCACATGGACCGGCTCAAGCGGTGAGACGACAGAGTCATACATACAGCCGTTTTGGGACCTTGACGAGACCTAAGCGGACGACGATGAGCGGCGACCTTTGCGCTTTGCGAACGACCTGCTCGCCTTACCAATGCATGGATTCACTGCGGCTCCAACTCCGTGATTCTCCAAGCCCGACGCTCCCTCCACTAGGCTCAGTTTCTCGGACAGGGTCATGTTCGCCATGAGCATAGCGACTCGCTCCTTGGCGCTGTGACCGGGGTCGAGCCATGGGTGTGTACGATTCGCGGAAGCAGAAGCGGAGGGGGCATCGTGAGCCGACTGCTGGGCAACGTTGTAGAATGGCAAAGACAGCCCAAGAGCTGTCAGTACGATCTCCAGAGCTACCTTCATGTTGGTGATCGTCGGTTGCAAGGCTCTGCTTCAGATGTCGATGTTGATGTAGAGGTTGTAAATTAGCGTACGACTATGGTGAACCTTGATCATGAAGCTGCGGAGATGAGATCTGTTCGCTTCCAGATCTTTGGCGGCGGTCCCGGGCATAGCGAGATACTAGATATCAGCTGTAGCTGTAGCTGTTACTGTCGCGCTCGCTGTCGTTGTAGCCTGTAGCTTGTAGCGGTCAAACGTAGCGGATATTGTGTAGCGGTAAGTATTGTCTGTTGATTGGCTCTTGCTTTTCCCGTCTTTCTTATCGCGTCTTGTTTTTTCAACATGAGCATAGGATCGAGCTGACTCGCATCTTTCATGTTCAGATCCAGCTCCGGACAGAATACCGCAGCGAGCTGCGTGAGGGCCCCGAATCTGCTGATAGCGGGACATCGTGTAGCGTATCGAAGCGGCGGGAGATCTCGCCCGCCGTCGCTACTACTTTATCGCAGACGTTGACCGCAATCTTGCATTCACTCCTGTGTATAAATACATAGAATACGAGCGCCTTGGTGACGAACCTTTGAGGATGTCTCACCCAGGCTCAGGCTTTCCCAAGACAAGTTAGACCACCGATACCTACCGGCTACCAAGATGGCGAGCCTTATCGATGACAAGACCCTTCCGAACGACGGCGATGTCCTGTACGCCGTGCAGTCCATCGCCCACGGTGACCAGAACCTCGACGACCTGGAGCGCGAGCCCACCGCCGAGGAGCTGCTCACCCTGCGACGAGTGGCGGGGCCCATGAGCGCCGTCGCCCTTCTCGTCTGCTTTGTCGAGTTTGCCGAGCGTGCGAGTGAGTGCCTGACCCTGCGTTGCTTGGGCCGCCGGCGTACGACGGCATGTTGATCCATCGCGTTTCTCAGGCTACTACGGCGCATCGGGCGTCTTCAGCAACTTCATCATGCGACCCCTCCCGGATGGCGGTAACGGAGCGGGAGCTGTGTAAGTCTTACTCCCCGCTCGTCAGCGGCCGCTGTTGCTGACTGGAAATGTCAACTTTCATAGAGCTCCCGGTGCAGCCGGCCTGGAAGAGAACGCCGGTGCGCTGGACATGGGGCAAGCTGCTGCTACTGCTATCACCATGTCCTTCTCGTTCTTGGCCTTCACCATTCCTGTGAGTCGAGCTAGTTTTACCATCTTGATGGACCAAGACTGATCCTTGAATGCACTCCAGCTGTTCACCGGTTACATGTCGGACAGCAAGTGGGGTCGCTACAAGACGGTCATGTACGGTGTCATCATCGGAGCCATCTCCCACATCCTCTTGATCATCCCTTCCATCCCTAAAGTCTTGACCAACCTCACCGCTTCTCGAGTCCTCTTCATCATCTCCCTCTTCTTGCTCGCCGGGGCCACCGGGTGCATCAAGCCTTCCCTCAACCCCTTGTTGTGTGACCAGAACCCGGTCAAACGACAGACAGTCAAGCGCCTCAAGACCGGGGAGCTCGTCATCGTCGACCCCACCACGACCATCCAGGGGTACCAGATCATCTTCTACCAGTGCATCAATTTCGGGTCCGTCTTCTCGCTGTCAACATCGTACGCGGCCCGTGACGTTGGCTACTGGTTGGCTTTCTTGATCCCCGGTATCATGTACATCGTTATGTGCGTCCTCCTGCGCCTGGTGGGCCCCAAGCTAGTCAAGGTTCCGCCCAAGCCCGGAGTCGTTGGCGAGGTCTTTGGCGTGTTCAAGACCGTTCTGGCCAACGGCGGTGTCCGCAAGATGTTCTCCCGCAACCCCCAGGACTCTGAGGAGTTCTGGAACAGTGCCAAGCCCTCCGTCATGGCCGCCAGAGGTCAATCCACCGACAAAGTCACCTGGGACGACGAGTTGTAAGTGTGCTCGAGTATGATCCTCCGCCGTCATCACAGCAGCTGACGATCCCCGGACCAGCGTCAACGAAGCTCGAGTCGCTGTCAACTGCTGCAAAGTCTTCGGCTTCACTGTCGTTTATGCTTTCATTGACGGGTGAGCAAGCGCTCTAACACGGTCTGTCTCTCGTTGTCTGATCACTAGTCACGATTGCAGTGGCCTGGGAACACCCCAGAACGCAATGGCTGGTGTCATGCGGAAGGACGGTCTGCCCAACGATCTTCTGAGCAACTTCACCCCGATTGCGATCATTGGTGAGTCGTCGTTCCCGCCTCCTGCCAGTACAGAGTTATAATGCTCACCGCAGGCATCACACAGTCTTCGCACCTATCCTGAACTATCTCGTGTTCCCCATGCTACGTCGATGGCGCGTGCCGACTGGTGCATGCTACCGAATGATGGCCGGCTTCATGCTTGGAGCCGCCTCCATGGCCATCGGTGCTGTCCTGCAGTGGCGCGTCTACACAACGTCCGACTGCGGCTATTACGCGTCGACCTGCGAAACCAGTACCGACATCTCTCTCTGGTGGCAGTGCCCCATGTACGCCCTTCCCGGTATCGGCGAGCTCCTCGTCATCACCACGGCCTACGAGAGTGAGTTGGAATAGCATCGTACATGACAAGCAAGATCTGGGATGCTGGACTGACTCAAGCGTGCCACCTGTAGTTGCTTACACCCGTGCTCCTGCGCGCATGAAAGGCGTCGTCTACGCCACGGTACTTTTCAGCTTCGCTCTTGCCTACGCCCTCATCCTCATCATCAGTGACTGGCTCGTGGACCCCAACATGATCTGGCCCTTCGTCGGAGGCGTGAGTATCGTCAGAGTCTCAAGCCTCGACACCCGTCCGAATCAGCGCTGACTTTAGTGTCTCTCAATCTTAGGTCATTGCTTGCACGCTCTGCTCCATATGCTTGGGCATCTGGTTCAGGTCGCTCAACGACCCTATGCCCCACTTCCAGGACCCCATCCGAATGGGCTTGGCCGATGAGGAGGCAGAGGAGAACAAGAGCGCTTAATAGGTACGCTATGCGCGATTCAGTGGGAGGGCACTGCACTGGCGTTGCAGATGCCGCGAGCGGGGGATGTGTTGTCTTTTAAGAACCAAGTAGCCTAGTAGATTTATTTTGTCTTGCCAAGTTGGGAGGTGTTCGTTTACTCGTTCACTTGTCTTGTTCGCGTGAATGATCATCTTAATCATTCATTTGCCTCGATCTTCCAGATTGTTATCCGTCGTCGAATGCAACGCTATAGATGATCTACGATGCGGTATGGCTTGCAAAAGTCTCTATTTCATTCACTTGGGCACTCCCGCGCATTTAGAGGACAGATACGACTACAGTACCGACTCTTTGCATTGTGACAAGGGTCACGGGAGACGCATTGCATGTCGATACATCTCGCTTTCATGCAGTAGCGTATATACAGCCTTGGTCAACACGCCGCCTGGACTTTGGGCGGAAATCGAGCGAACGACATGATGACGATGCCCAGCAGCCCGACCATCTGGAGATGTTTGCTCAGCGAAGCTTATATAGCTACAGTGGACGGTCGCCAACTCACCGCTTCGATCGTGAATGTCAATCTTGATTTCCCGCTCTCCGCCAAGACGGCGAACACCCAACCGATCACCGTGGCTGTGCGATGTGCGAAGTCAGTTTCAGTGCGGCGTGGTATAGGGCAGACAGCGTTGCTTGTCAGCACGGCTTGACTTACTAGTCACCAAGAAGCCTGCGGTTTCCAAGATGGCCATCGCACTGAGCGCATCCACCTTATGGTCGGCCTCGCACATCTCCGTGATGATGCCCTTGGACGCCGGCGCAGACCCGGCCGCCAACGGAAGGAGACAAGCGACTGTGGGTATCGTCAGTACGAGCACGCGCACGGGGGCATGGGCGCGTCAAAGGAGTAAGCATTTACCAAAATACAACTGCCATCCTTTCTTGAGATACGCGATCGAGCCCGTGAGCAACGTATCGCACGTCATGCTGATGCACAGGTAGACCAGATCGAATTGGGCTCCGGACTCGGACTGCACAGGTTGGAATGGTGGCTCGAATACCCCCAGGGTCTCTTGGCGCGTCTCAAAGTCGGCGGCAGTAGGGGCGTGGCTGCCGACACGGGGTTGAGGCTGCCTGGACCTGCCAGCGTACCAAGCGCGACCTGCGCCGATGAGATACGGAAAGAGGAAGGATAGGAAGAGCGCTCGAAACACCGAGTTTAATGCCATCATATAGCCGTTCTGATTGTGGTCTGTCAGAGAAAAGCGAGCCAGTCACAGTCACAGTCAACAATCATCACCGACCCACCTGCTCCGACTGGAAAGCGAAAGCGTTCGTCGCATAGATCTGCAGAAGGATCGGATTGAAGCCAGTCGCCAGCTGTGGGGGAGCGTCAGTCCAGGTGGTGGTTGTTCTCTCATGGCATGTCCACTCACAACACCGACGAAGATGCCGATCCCCATGACAAACAGTCCTCGATAACGACGCTTGTGTCCGGTCTGATCAATGACCTGTCTTGGAATGAAAACCGCGAGAGGGCTGTACCAGGCCGTCTTCCGTGTTGGCTGTTCGACGTCCTCCAGTGCACTCGGAGCTTGCGATTGACTCTTGGGTATTGAGAGACAGACGTAGCAGACGGATAGGAGTGTGAACCCCATCGCAATCTGGAATGGATAGACTGTGCCAAGGCGGGATCCGCACCAACCTCCGGCTGTTGCTCGTCAGCCCCCGCGTTGTTCATTATAAGGAGGACAAGGAGCAAATGGTGATGGTGACGCACCAACATATCCTATCGCGGTGCCGATCATCACGCAGCCTTGCAGTCGGCCAAACACCGCCGTCTCTTCCGCAGGAGACACCAATGTCGATGCGAACGAGTTGGCTACCAATCTGCAGGCAGGGCTCAGCCCGTGAAGCTTATATGTCTACTCACTGGTAGCCCTGAGGCCCACCCAGACCCGATATAGCTTGAGAAGCGCACATGGTGATCACGCCCCATCTACCGCTCAGTTCGACTTTCGGTCGGTCGATCAGGTCAGAAAGCCAGGTATGGCAGTACTTGCAGCATGCGTCACTTACGCGCGACGATCTGAACAACGAGTCGTAATACTGGCCAACAAGCCTGCTGCATCAAAGCAGCCTTGAAGTTGAACTTTTTGATCGTCCACCGTGCATAGAACAGATTGACAACGGCTGGAACATACCGTCAGCAGACCGCGCACCGCAGCTTCATCCACCACTCACCAAACACCGTCGTGATCGTACCCAGTGCCGTGACCGCAGAGGCGGATGCACTCGCGATCTCCCTCGTATTGCAGCGATCCATATCCGCAGTAATACTGTCATGTGTCTTGTAGTACTCTTGGCATGTCATCTCATGTATGGCGTACAGTATCCTGCGCGAATGGCTAGCTCAGCAAATGCATGGAAGAGCACGCGGCAGGAGCACCTACGAAACCGCGGTGAACGAGTATCCCAGTTGCAAGATGGTCACGAAGACCAGCAGGTGCCAAACGGTCCTGGATTGCTTCTCTGCTTTCCCAGTCTGACCCAGGAGTGGGGCAGTCTCGCCATCGTCAGCGTGATGTCGGGGGTCTTCCATGCTGGAGCGCGTATCCGTTGTCGTTGTGACTTTGTGACTTGATCGCACGGAAGTTTGCCTTGTGTATCTCGTTGAGCAAAAGTCAAAGTCAAAGTTGTATGACGAGCCGAGATGCGCTACCCGCTATTCTCCGCTAACACTCCGCTATCTCTCCTGTCACCGCGTCCGCGATGTCTTGATAAGTTCCCACGGCGGGCGCCTTGAGACTCTCTACTCTTGGCGTGCCAGCATTCAAGTGACTGGAATAGCACGCGTGATAGTTTGACACCTATGCAAAGTATGTTGTATATTGTAGGCTCGCCGCCGTAATTGAGAGTAGCTTCTTCTAGGAATGGTATAAGATAAACGAATGCGAGCAGCCAACCAATCACCAAGCGCCGATCACCAATCACTTCTAGCGGTATTCGTGACCACAGTCCCCGACCCGATTGTACAGCTTGAGCACTTTCTCCCTCTCCTGTCCCAGTGCAGCCTCCTCGATGTCCGTCACCTCCGTGTCTGAAAGTGAAATGGTGAACACTTTGAGATTGGCTTGCAGGTTGGAAGAGACGCCCAGGCGGGTGCCGACGATGACCCGAGCAGGTAGTCCTTGTTGTCATACTATCAATGGTGTCAGGTCAGGGCTTATCCATCACTCGGTCGTCCCCCGGTCCGAAAGATACTCACATCTTGCCAGTGAACCTAGGCGACATGTCTTCAGCTTGGATCACACACGTGTTATTCGGAAGGAAGCTCACCTGAAGCACCTCTATGCGCCCACCCACACGATCCGCCCGCTCCATGACCGCAGCGAGGACAGTCTCTTCCGACACCGCTTCCTTAAGCGGAGCAAAGACACACCATTTCGTCGCTATGACGACCTGACTGGCGATGTCTCGAGGAAGCCGATTGCGGAAGGGACCATAAACCAGCTCGGCATCGCCCTACTTGTCATTGAGGGCGAGATGGTCAGCCATGTTGTCTGCATTCAGGGCTGACAGATATCGAGTACCCGCGTAATGGTCAGCCATGTCCGCGGCGACCAGACCGTTCCTGACCAGATCGATCAATGCACTGTCCATCTTGGAAGAGCTCGCATTACCCCAGGCCGGACTCGACATCTGCCATAGACCATTGAGCATGCACGGGACTCGTAGCTTGCCCCGGAGCAGCCTTGTCTCGATGTTGTTGGCGGTGGAGATGCTGTGTGCGGTGAAGTCCACCGTGAGCTGCTTCGCGAGTCGTCCAGACATCGCGTACCCGTTCGGGTGGAGGGAGTGGTAGAGCAGGGAGATGGCGTCGGCGACCTGTACTTGGGACCGAGCGTAGGGTTGTGACAGGTTGGTCTGGTCGCAATAACGGCCGCATTCGTCGATGCAGCGGAGAAGATCCAAGAGTTGCATTTCGAGACCATCGGGCCGCAAGCTGGACTCTTTGACGGCTTGTACGGCTTGCACGATGTCCGCCGACGAAATATCGAGGGTCCTCTCCAGCTCCGAGTCCAGCTTCCATGTGACGGACTGCTCCTTGATCGTCTGTACTGTGTGGGCGAGATTAATATCGCGTCTTCAGTTTTGAGGACATATGCACAACTTCGAAGGGCAGATCGACTTACTAAGGCAGACATTCGATGACCATGTGAAAACTGAACAGGCATCGGATCGTACTGAGATACTCTGCCAACGCGGCGACGCTTCCGTCCGGCGGAAACAGCTGCGAGCCGGGGGGCATCGACGGCGGTGATGTTGCGAAACGTGTTCTGACGTGATCTACCAATAGTTGACGGGCGGTCGAGTCCTGCGAGACGATGTATCGCATGGTCGACCGCAACAATGCCGCTGGCACTGTTCGCAAAGAGGTTAACCAGGCGAGTCTTCGATCATCGTCCCATCATGAGAGACTGGGACCCACTCTGTGCTATGAGCACGTCGTTCATCATGCTGACATGGCCCGACATCTTGATGGTCTGGTGGTTGTAACGTTGCTTGCATGAAATCTCGATCTGAGATACGTTCTTGACCATGTTGAGAGCTCAAGCTAATAATCTGTCGAAAGCGGTCGATACACGTTGGCGCGAATGTAGCGGTGGACCCGCTACGAGCAAAATAGCGGCCGGTGAGCCTTATCATGTACCGTCTCATCCAATAAGAACTTGCTACCCGCTGAATGGCTGAGGTCTGTGCGCGTGCCCCGCCGGGATGGGCATTGCGACCTCGCGACCCGGCTCGACGACACCCCAACTTAGAGAGAGAGCACCCGCTCCCAGAAACGTTGTCCGCGACGGACTACATCTGTAGACCGGAAAGATCGTCCTTGTGTAGCGGGTAGCTGAAAAGGCTTGTTCGATAAGAGCGCAGCTCCATCTTCATGCATCAGGCGGTGCAAGTTAAGACGAGATGATACTGGATTCTCGCGAACCGTACCTTCCAAGGACCGGCAACCCGCCCGGAAAAGATGATGCATGCTGATTAGCGGGCCGGTGGGACAAGATAGCTGTAGCGGTGAAAGGTGGGGTTGTCAAGTGTCTGTCACGCTGTCAAGCAGCGGTATGGGATGATAGATGATAAGCCGAATGCAAAGTGTCCTCCTGTATACCGTTGGTCACGTCGCAATACTGTTGTCGCGTTCTCGCATCTAGACCGTTGATCGAAGTCTTGTTTAGAGTCACTATCTAGTCGCAATGGCGCTCAGCTTCCTGTTCCCAAAGGTACATTTGCTGTCAGGTGAATCAGGCTGACGCCCCAGGCATCGCTCACCCGCCCCGCCGTTGAGTCGGACGGATCATGGGTGTTCTTCGGGGGTGACTTCAAGGTGAATTGGACCGTCCTGTGATTCCAGCTGACAAGGTTAGACGTGGTTCGTCTCTGGGGACGAGGATCACTTCACCAGCCGTCAGCTCTTCAAGGCTGGTAGCCCCCACACCGGCCAGGGCCGCACGTCGACGGCCACGCCCCCGTACCACTATCATCTCTTCCAGGGCGAGACGTTCCACGTCGTGAGTAAGAACGTGCGCAGCGCTTTGCTGATCCGAAGAACGCTGGCCGCTTGGCGTACTGCATTGATGGCAAGGAAGGAACGTTGGACGCAGGCCAATCGGTCTACATCCCTCCCTTCCGCTGCCATACATTCTGGAACGACGTGTCAGCCAATGCCGACCTCGACGTGAACATCACTGTCAAGGGCGGCCCCAACCCCGGATTCGACGAGACGTTCGGTGAGTCATACGACGAGGCTGCAGTCGCTGATCGTAAATAGTGCACAACTTCTGTAGGCCACATCACGCCGATCGGCCAGCGTGAAATTCAAACTGATCACCCTCACACCCGCACCAGATGGGTACCTCTCATCTCGGACAATGGCAGGCTCCGGTCCCAACCCGTTGCAGATGCTCCTGTTCTTGTACAGCGCAGACGTCATCCTCGCCGACATTCCCCTGGGTCTAGGCAGGGTGGCCAACTTCTTCTTTGGTGAGGACTCTTCATTTGTCCACGAACGTTTAAGCTCATGGAGATCTTTCTGCAGGCTACATCCTCGGCGGCATGGTTGTCGGCTTCAAGCCGAGGTACAAGCTTTTCGACGATTGAGAATGGATGTTGCCCCATTCGCGGGTTGTATGCAGCGGTCAAGATAAGCACCTTCATGATGCGTTGCATTTTCTCAAGGCTGAACGGGGTCGCTGCGTCCCATGCTAACGTCGGACCTCTTGGAGATGACTCTACACGAAGACCTATAATTCGTCTCTCAATCGTCTCTGCTGAACAACAAGCTTATGAACGTCCGGTGCCAAAAGGCCATATTGGGCCCTCCCCACTCATGCGCTGGCAGGTCTGTTCGTTTCTCGTAGATGTCAGGAGACGGAGTGAGATGTGTGAGGGATGCGGCCGTAGCGGCGACCTCGTCCATCACACGCAGCAGATTGCCTCCCGTGATACCCGCGACTTCGTCTTCGGTCCAGTTCCAATGCAGGAGCTCCTGGATCTGCAGCGAAGTCAGATCGGTATTCAGCCGCAACGAATCATGGCAAGGTCGCGTGACTTACCATGTTGGGCCACTTGCTCACGTCTTCCACGCCCTCGACTGCCAGGCTGGTGTCGTTGAAATCCGACCCAAGCCCGACGAGAGCTTTGCCAACGATCCCCGCGATGTGCTCGATGTGGTCGACGACGACGCGCGCGACCGTCGCGCTGTTCGGATCGATGAAGGTGGAGAAGAGGACCGACAAGCTTGTACAGGATCAGCTTCCATGTATCCGCGATACCCTGCTTCTCTGGTACCAAGGCCGCTTGGACTTACACGATGCCCGGGTTCTTTCCTGGCCCGTCGCCGATCAACCTCAGGACGTCATCGGGTACATTTCGCGGGTGATTGTTGACGCTTCGAGCCCCGGGGTGCGTCCTTTGGGTTAGGGGAAGTTTTAGGGGTTACAGAGCAGTTTGAGCAGTGGGGATGTGACCGAAACGCAACATTTTGGCCAGCGCTTTATGGCGTTGGATAGCTCTAATCCGTAGCTATCTAATGGTACGGCTTGATCAAAAGTAGAATGCATACCGGTCACATTTTTTTGTTTGTTTCTACTTACTAGTAGCTACTCTCCGATATCCTCGATGTCCTGTCCGATTTCCTCGATTTCCCTTTCAATCTCATCTTCGAACATTTCGATCCGTATTTCGGCCTTCTCGTTAGGGGGTTAGGTTTGGGGGGTTAACCTCACTAACCCCTAAGACATACCCTTCGTCCTGGCCGCTGGGGGTTAGATCAATACTAATAAGCGACGGCAAGCCAGGCAACACGATCGGACAGATGCATGGGCCTCGCTTGCCGCTTGGCCTCCAGACATGGCTGCAAGATTATGTGACAAAAAGGCAGACTGGCGGTTAGACCCGCTGCAGCATGTTGCTGGTAATAGCTGTATATATTGCCATACAAATCACTCCTTTCCGCTCGCATTCGGGGAAGGATGTTTACATAAGCGGTCCATCGGGTGGGCCGAAGGGGACGGAATCACAACAGCTATCCCATATGTCGTTAGGCGCAGTCGTCACGCTGCAGGGACGTCGCGACTAAAACCGTCACATGACGATAATATCTCGATGACGATCTTCGCAGCCGTAAGCGAACCGTCCTGGCCTTATTTGTTCACGCAGCTAGGCTATGCTGTATTCGCAGCCAACCTCTATACAGTAAGTTACGCTCTCGTTCTGGATCCAGTTGCAAGTAAGCCAAAGGCCAAGACTGCGCATGTGGCTGCACAGGTACGACGTATAGGTCCCAATTTCCTGCGCAGATGAGCTCCCTTTTGCGTTGTCGCAGTTCAGTCTGTTTATGCCAACTGGGAACTAATGTCGATCAATACCACTGCTTGACGCCTCAACTACGGACGTCTGCGTGTTTACTTCGCTTCTTTTGGTAGCGACGCCAAAAGTCGCCGCAAAG
>JALPBY010000152.1:0-22332 GCA_026538315.1 Cryptococcus sp. GC_Crypt_6
AAGGTGCAACTACTCGAATAATATGGACTCTGTCTGGTCGACTCTCCCCCGTCAGTGCAGATCACGCGTGTAGGACACTGTTGCAACAGACGGAGATTGACAAAGAGGGGCAGGAACTGGAGCAGGAGCATAGTACAATACCACATGACTGTTTGGCTCGCATAGCCAGTGCTGGTCGACTGAAGTGTCTCGCGCAACTCAGACTAATGACACCCAAAATCATCCTCGTGGGAGTCGGAGGCTACGGAACCCATCACCTGGCCAACATTTTGCGCCTTCAAGATGATGGCAGCGTTGTATTGACGGCATTGGTCGATCCCGTTGTCAAAGCGCGCAGTCCAGAGCTCGTAGCAACGTTTACCGCCCCACTCTTCGACACACTGACTGAAGCGATGGCGACTGTCGGACCTCCAGAAGTTGTAGTGGTTGTCATTCCCATACATCTCCACGCTAACGTCGCCCGAGAAGCGCTGCAGGCCGGCGCAGATGTTCTGCTCGAAAAGCCACCATTCGCTCGGATGGCCGATTTCGAAGATATATTGAGATTGGAGAAGGAGACCGGGCGGGTTGTTCAAGTGGCGTTTCAGAGCCTTGGCTCAGGTACGCTCGGGGCGTTTGCGTCTAGTGGAGTCGCGATCGGCCAAGTCCAAGCAGTACGCGCTTCAGGAGTATGGGCGCGCGCGAAATGGTATTGGGAGCGTGCGCCTTGGGTCGGACGGCGGAGTATAGGTGATGCGTATGTGATGGATGGGGTCGCGTCAAACGCACAGGCGCACGCGGTGGTGACCGCCCTGCACGTTGCGGGGGTGACGCGTGCGGAAGAGGTTGAGAAAGTGGAAGTGGAGCTGTACAGGGCGAATGCGATCGACGCAGACGATACAACCTCGATACGAATCACTCCAGTCGCGGGTCCAATCGTCACGGCGAACCTCTCGCTTTGCGGTACAGTACAAAAACACGCAGTCGTTGAAGTAGTCGGGGAAGATGGGACGGCGTGTCTTCAGTTCGAAGCCGACGACATCACCGTGCAGTCGAATGGAGAGTTCGTGACTACACATTACGACCGCATCAACCTACTGGAGAATCTGCTGGCGTATCGCAAGGACGGCACTCCCTTATGCGCCCCTCTCGAGGCTACTGGCGCATTCATGCGGGTGCTAGAAGCCATTCGCTTGGCTCCCGAGCCAAGGCACATACAGAAGCGCTGGGTTGAGAAGCTGGGAACGGGACAGGACGCCTTGACTGTTGTGCACGACATTGACGAGTGGATACGTAAGGCGGCAAACATAGACGGTCTTCTCTCAGAGGCCGGCGCGCCGTGGGCACTCACCACTAGCGACAGTGTCGTCGCTGAAGGAAAGATCGATGGCCACCCCACTCTGCAAGTACGCGATGGTCTAGGCATCTCTCGTTCTTCGTCTCGACGGCCTTACATACATCCGGTGCGCACACTGAGTGGAGTCGAGGTCACAGCTATCCATCCTGCTGATCATGATTGGCATATGGGCGTTGGCATCGCCATACCTGATGTGAATGGAAGCAGCTTTTGGGGCGGACCGACCTATGTTCGAGGTAAGGGCTATGTCCCTCTAGATAATCACGGCGTTATGACAACCGAGAACATCCGATATCTGGCTGGAACGCAGGCCGAGGATATTATCGGACTAAAACACTACATCGCTTGGTACGGTCATCACGGCGATCTCCTTATCAACGAAATCCGCACTCTAGGCTGGAAACGCCTGCCTTCGGGGGCAAACACCATTGTAGACGGCTACGAACTATCCCTCCACTCTTCCCTCACCGCAGTCGGCGCTGCGGTATCGCTCGGCAGTCCAGGTACCAACGGCAGGGATAACGCTGGCTATGGGGGCTTCTTCTGGCGCCTGCCTCGCTGCACCGACATCGTCGTCTTATCCGCTGACGGGGTGGGGGAAGACGCCGTCCATGGCTCCGTCAGTTCATGGCTGTCCTGGTCTGCGCGATTTGAAGCACGTCCAGGCGTGACAGGCAGCGCGACCTTGGTCATTGTACCTCAAGACGCGGCCTCACGAAGCGATCCGTGGGTTGTGCGTTGTACGGATTATCCGGGAATAGGATCAGCGGTCGCCTGGAGAGAGCGAGTCCTAATTCCGAAAGATTGTACAATCACTCGAAGCTTCCGTTGCGCTGTTGTCGACGGAATATTAGATGGAGACGCCATTGCGGACATTGCAAGCGATCTGCAGCCCGCTCAATGATGGGATATGTGTTATTATTATCTTGAACCTTGTATGATATTTCGTACGTACTCCTTGTCAAAAGCCACGTTTGTGTCGGCGAAACGGCGAGGAGCTTTTGAGGCGTTCAGGTTTTCTCTAAGGATCAGAGCGAGATACAACCCGCGACTGCGACTGACCAGATGGTACCACATGGTGACCCACCGGGAAGTGTGCGCTAATTCCTCCAGTGGTACCCGGCGCATTGGGCAATGACTCGATTTTGACGCTTACGCGTAAATCGTTATCTTCGAAGGTCGCAAAAATCTACTCGTATATCTATGATGCATACATATGAGAGACGATGTTATCATACCCCTGATGTCTTCCTTGTCGTCTGCCCTACCACACCGTTGACAAGACTCTCGCGGCGACAACGACCGTCATGTCTGTCTGTGACAACGACTATCAGTTGGGTCCGGGGGCGGATTGTCGAGTACTCGACTTCACCATAAGGTTTTCAAATATGTCAGTGATATCATGTTCTTGTCTATGTCGTATGTCTGAAAAGCGGGATACCATGTACCAACTGTAATCGTTCTTGCTCAGATTCATCGCGTTTGTGCCCGCCGTGGTCCTGATGGCTTTTGCGATCCCTCGACTCCTCCGACTGATTCAAAAAGAGCGAAAGCTCTTGCCCTTGGCCAAGCTCCCGGTCACAGGACTGGCTCTTCTGACAGGACGAGCGCTCTTCTCAGCAGCGCTGATCGGGTCGAATATCGCAGAATGGGTCATCTGGCAGCGCACGCCCGCCTTGAAGGGCGAATGGTCGGGATGGGCGGCGGCAGCCAGCTCTTCTCTCGCTTCAGTAAGGTTGTCCGCTGAGTCATAGCACTGACATTTTCTAAGCTCATTCTGGCGGCACTGGTCCTTCTCGAACATTGTCGAAGCAATCGGCCCTCTCAGCTGCCCGCACTATATCTCCTTGTCAACAGTCTCTTCGTCTCTCAACGGCTCCGCACCATGGCACTGTTGTCACTGCCGCCGACGGCGCCTCTAAGTGTCTCTCTCAGCACGACAATAATACTCTTCCTGTTACTTCAGATGTCTACGCGCACGTCTCTGCGCAATGGGTCATCCCTTCCTCCGTCTGCGACATCGGGTCTTGTTGCTCGATACTTCATCGCTTGGGTCCTGCCGCTCTTATGGCGAGGATACAAACACCCTCTCGATATGGATAACCTGGGGGCCATTGACACGTCATTGCATTCCTTGCAGACCTGGGACGCTTTTGCGCCGGCGTGGGAAAAACAGCAACGTCGGTCCGAAGCGGGAGCGACTCAACAGCCTCTCTTCTGGGCTATGCTTCTTGCTTTCCCCGCTAAATTCGCCTCACCTCTCTTACCATGCCTGATCTACTCGGTGACTTCTCTTGCGCGCCCTCTGATCATCTTGCAAACGATCAACTTTGTGACTTCATACATTGACGGAACGCCGGACCTGCTAGCCGACGGGTGGGGCCTGGTTGCAGGGACATTCCTGACTTACCTCGTCTTCTCCCTGGCCACGGCAATTGCACACGTGGCGATGCAGCGTTCATCTTTGGCGATACGAGGCGCGTTGATGGAAGCTTTGTACCGCAAAAGCCTTGTCATCAAGACGGACACTGCCAGAGAGATGGGCGCTGCGAAAGCGAGCAACTTGATGAGCGTCGATGTGGGGCTGATCGTACAAAATGTAGAAAGTATACACGCCACGTGGACCGCACTGGTCATGACGGGAGTAGGACTGTACATTATCTGGACACAGATCGGACTGTCGTTCGTGAGTAAAAGGTCACGGCAGAAACATGCTGACGATCACAGTTGGCCAGCGTGATTGGAGCCATCGTATTCTTTGCAGCGCTACCGCTGCTCACGAGGGGCATCGGTGGCTCGAGGAGTGAGTCGTCTGATCGAATTGCCGACTCTCTGTCCCCGGTGTCATGCTTCTGACAGTGTTGCAATCCTCCTTG
The DNA here is from genome assembly GCA_026538315.1 of Cryptococcus sp. GC_Crypt_6. Classification (NCBI taxonomy): domain Eukaryota; kingdom Fungi; phylum Basidiomycota; class Tremellomycetes; order Tremellales; family Cryptococcaceae; genus Cryptococcus; species Cryptococcus sp. GC_Crypt_6. The sequence continues at coordinate 4,213 of JALPBY010000152.1, forward strand.
TCCCGTTTGCTATCACAGCGTTATGGGCGCAAGCCACCGACTACCGTGTCAAGTACATGGCGTCCGTGCTCCGTCACATCAAAGCGTTGAAGATGTCTGCCTACGAAGCTACAGTGCATTCACGCGCTTGCGCTCTACGCGACACCGAGCTTTCTGCCTTCATATCATGGATTAAACAGATTCTCGGGGTCTCCATTGCGACCAACTGGCTCGGCAACTTCCTTTCCCTTGTCACCATCATCGTTTACACCGTGGTGTCGCTTTACTCTACAAACGGTGGCAACAGTGTGACCACATCAAAGATCTTCACCATCACAAGTACGATTTCGTTGATTTCAGATCCGCTCCTGATGCTGGGTCAGTATCTGGGCAACATTCTGAGTGCATGGGCGAGCCTCAAAAGGATCGAGAAGTTTTTACTGCTGGAGGAGAAGACGGATTCATGTGAAGAGGATACCGGCGAGGCGTTGGTGCAGCGAGTCACAATGCAGGACGCAAGCTTCGGAATCAAGGACAAGGTGACATTGCTGTCCGGTCTCAACGTGGACATTGTCAAGCCGAGATTGTGGATGATCATGGGCAGGGTCGGATGTGTGAGCCATCTAACGCCGTTCGAATAGGCTTCAACCCCGCTGACTTGCTGTACAGGGGAAGAGCACCTTGCTCCAAGCGTTGCTGGGTGACTTTGATGTCATCAGCGGCACGTCTTCCGTCCAGCTGGGGAGCGTCGGTTTCTGCTCGCAAGATTCGTGGTTGCGGAACAACAACACAATCAAAGAGAACATCGTGTTTATGCACCCGTACGAAGCCCGGTGGTACTGGACCGTCATCAAGGCGGTCGGACTGGATGTCGACTTTAACACGATCACCAACGAGGACGGGTGTGTGGTGAACAAACTGTCAGGTGGACAGAGGCAACGGTAGGTTCTGATGGCGAGAACGCTCAGCTGATTTCGCGTAGGGTTGCCCTGGCCCGCGCCATATATGGCAAATTCGACACCTACATCCTCGACGACGTGTTCTCTGCACTCGATGTCGATACCGAGACCAAAGTATTCAAGGCATTATTCGGCACAGACGGTCTCCTCTCGGACAAAACTGTCATCATGTCGACCAATCAGGTACACCGGTTGGCGAACGCATCTTACGTGACTGTACTTGTTCAGGGCACGATGATCGAGCAAGGGACGTTTGCGGAGCTGAGCGCCATCGAAGACGGTGCCATGGCTCAATTGGTCAAGGAGTTTGCAGCTGGCCATTCCGCCAAAGGCAAAGAGAAGGAGGGCGACTCGCTGGACGAGACTAACGACGCGGCTGACAGCGATGATTCGAGCACACATTCTAGCGAAGTCGAGGGGAAGAAAGGGACTGTCGCATGGAGTACTTATGCGTTGTACCTCAAGGCTATGGGCGGGACCAATGCGTCAATTTGTGAGTGACGTCGACTATCAGTCAGCTGATCAAACTTCCAGGGATTGGCATCACCGTAATTGTTGCCGCGATCGAAACTTGTATCAGCGTATATTTGCAAGCTTGGACGACGACTCTCGCGGGATCCAGCAGGGCGAGATACGGGGAGTTCCTGGGGGGCTACGCCGGGCTACAAGTTGGATACCTATTGGCTTTCAGCGCTACTATCATCAACGCGTTCGTTGTTGCTCATCCCCAAGCTAGCAGGCGGCTGCACAAGTGGATGCTGGCGGGGCTCTTGCAGTGAGCCAACTGCGTCCGGATGTTGCGCGGGATATCATGTTGACGTACTCTTTCCAGAACCCATCTGGATTACTTCGAGTCTCGACCTACAGGCCAGATGGTCAACCGCTTCAACTCTGACCTCAACATCAGTGAGTAGCCACTGTTTGAAAGCGAGCTGACGTCAGTCGACATGCAACTCCCCAACTCGGCGTTGAATTTCATGTTCGCGACGACGCAGATCGTGGGCGGCATGATATTGATTATCGTCGCTGGACCATATGTGAGTAGGCATCGTATGCGCTGCTAACGGCAATAGATGGCGGCGGTGTTGGCTGGTATCCTGGTCACCATGGTGATCTTGCAGCGATTCTATGTGCGCGCCGCGCGCGAGGTGCGACGCCTCAGCCTGACATCCAAGTCACCGTGAGTTGCTGAGATTGTGGAAGGCAGCTCACGTCAAGAATCTACGCTTTGTTCTCGGAAACGTGAGGCATCTTTCACGCAGCCCAGCTGACCTGTTCAGGGTTGAGGTGGACGGACTTCGTACAATCCGGGCGATGAAAGCTCAGGACACCTGCCGAACGATGATGAGTGTTCGAGTGACCGCGTCGCAACATCCGGCATGTGAGTCTTTTCCGATCTATCGCGGTAGATCTGCGCGCGCTGATCCGAGTAGGGTTGATCATGGCCTTGCGTAAATGGTTGGAGCTGGCTCTGAATCTTTGCGGTGAGTCGCACTTCGCTGGAAGTGGCGCTGACCCGCCAGTGACCGCCATCAACACCATCTTGATCCTCATTGCTGTGGTGAACAGGCATTCGGTCTCTGCTGGTATACTGGCGGCGGCTCTGTCAAGTGCGGCGACTCTGAATCAGCAGCTGGGTCACGCGGTCGTGCAGTGGACCGGTGCGTCTCTTACATCCTGCGCTATGTTGACCCTTTGTTGCAGAGGTGGAAATGTGCATCACATCGGTAGAAAGAGTGCAGGAGTATATCGACCTGCCTCAGCAGGAAGCAGTCATCAGCACTGTATCAAAAACGTCGCTGCCGAGTAAAGGTGATGAATCTTGGAGTCCTTCCGGTGGCATCCGCTTCTTCCACGTTACAGCTCGCTATCAGCCGAACCTCCCCCCAGCGCTGCGCGATGTTACATTCGTTGTCAAACCTGGTCAGCGGGTGGGCATTTGCGGAAGGAGTGGCTCGGGCAAGAGTACACTCCTAGGCGCGATCTGGCGACTAATCGAATGTGACGAGGGTGACGGCTTTGGCATTTTCATGGACGGCGAGGATATCTCCACAGTCGGGCTGGCCGAGTACCGAAAAGCGATGAGCATTGTCCCGCAAGGTACGTCATATCGACTGTATGACGGGCTGACGAAAGACCCGCTTTTGTTGGAGATGTCCTTGAGAGAGAATCTTGATCCCGAGGGCCTGCACTCTGACGCAGAGATGTGGGAAGCGTTGGACAGCAGTCAGGTGTGTTCTACATTATTGGCGACGCTGACAGACCAGCTTAAATCCTACGTCGAGACATTCCCCAAAAAACTCGACGAGATGATCGAAGGCGATGGCGCTTTGTTCTCCAGAGGTCAGAGGCAGCTTTTGGCCCTGGCTCGAGCCATTCTACGGCAGCGAAAGATACTTGCGCTGGACGGTAAGTCATATCTAACGTCCAGCACTGACGAGCGTAGAGGCTACGTCGTCGATCGACGCTCGTACAGACATGGCCATCCAACAGACTATCCGAGAAGCATTTACCGACTGCACCGTTCTAACCGTCGCTCACCGCATTAGCACGATCATCGACTACGACGTGATCGTGGTCATGGATGTGGGCTCAGTAGTGGAAATCGGGCCGCCGCAAATGCTTCTGGTAAGAGCGGATGGATATTTCAGGAAGTTGGCAGAGGAGAGTGGGATCGTTTCGGCGTCAGTGGACGAGCCATAAAGTAGATCAGTATGACAGTGTAGGAAGCCTATAGTGTTTGCCAACGTTTGTATGTATCCCAGATAGGGTGGTGTAATTTGTCCGCAGACGGTGGGCAACTGTATGTGACGACGTGTCAGAGCGAAGCTGTCGTCTGCAAGCCCTCTTGCATTGAGCCATTCGACAGTCAAAACATCCAATGGAACAACACCTCGCTCATCGCTTGAAGGTGGAGGTAGAGGTTGCGGAACTTGAATGAAGCAGTTCACACCGGTCACATACCGCCAAACGCAGCCCGCGTGGTTGACTTTGCACTTTGACCGAACACAGTCCCGCTTAATCCAGACCGAGGGAGCATCCAGTCGGCACCTCCACTGTTTGCGGCACGTGAACATGAAGCGTTGTTGGTGACATCATTCTGCGATTACAAAGCCGTCGGCCACGTACGCTGTCTCTGGTGCTGGAGTAGCATGCTGATGAATTCAGAACGGCGCATGCGGGATACTGCGCGCCATGGCAGACATCGGTCATTCTGTTATCGCTGATGGCGCGCGAAGCCTTGGTCTCTCTCATACAACATGAAACGCCGGTCGGGGGTTGTTCCCCTAGCTCGGCGGCGACGACAATGAGGGCTTTACATAATAGTTGCTAGACAAGTTATACTTCTGTTCCACAGTTATACAAAGCTACCCGACTCAACGAGAGACCTTGAGCAGGCCACTTGACGACGTCCACCTACGCCACTGCTTTCCCCAGATGAGGAATGCGATGGTCAACAAAAACGCGAAGTACACCGGGATAGCGGGAAGCAGGATGGCTTGAATTGCTCCCTTTGACAGGATCAGATCGTTCATGTAGTAGCCAGCGGCGAACGTGAAGAAGTCCTTCCAGAGGGTCATGTTGAAGGCGATTTCTCCCGCGTATTGTTTATAGGTGTCGATGGCGTAGCTGCACGATATCACGATGGGTCCCGCCACACCGAAGGCATTGACACCGTTGCCGAGAATGAGGGGAATGGCCCAGTGCCATCCTCTTGCAACGCCGACTGCGTAAATGACGATACCGAAGATGGAGAGCGCGCCACCGGGCAAGATGAGCCAAAGACGCATTTCAGGCTCGCGGATCCCGCCATTATTCCTCGTACGGCGCTTGAGGTCCCAGTCGGAGATCGGCCCGATGAGCAGGAAGCCGAGGAGCATGCCGACAACCGTAGGAACTTGAGTAGCTCCAATTTGGCCGACAGTGAAGTTGTAAGGGGGGTACTTCACGGCTGCTGTCAGTGCTTGACGGTGCGAATCTGTCAGGCTGTACTTACACCCCAAATATAGGCAGCAACGTAGCCGACTGCCGCAGCTTGTCCACCGAACTGAAGCCAAACAATATCAGGTTCTGCGGCAAAGAGGCGCAAGAAGCATATACACTCACCGCCATCCACCAGATCGACACGAGCCAGGTCGCGGGAAAACGGAGTACCCTGAATACCATACCGATCTCTTTGATGATGTTATATTCCTTGTCCCTGGCGGGGAAAAGCTGCCACCGCTGCTGCCGGGATGGAGCGCCCTTTCCAACTAGCGCGATCGAGATGCCAGCGGCTTCGGGGCCGTCTATGGCTCGCACTTGTGTGACTTCACGTGGTTCACTGATTTTCTCATCCAAGTCGCCGGCTGGCTCAAGTGTGGCGGACGTTGCCGGCACCGGAATCGCTCCAGTAGGCAACCGGCGCCACTTGGCTGGACATGCAAGCACGATGAGCGGAGTGAACTCTGTCTTGGCACCGTCACTCACTCTCGGGGCAGATAAAGTAGATGATGACTTGGGCTAGAGCGATCATTCCACTGATCCAGTAGAAAAACGCTCGCCACCCTACACCGTACTGCTCGAAGCCGGCGGCCATCGGCGATGCAATGACGGTCGCAATGTTGATAATGCAACTGAGTTTGCGGATGGTCAGCCCGTCAACGCATGTGCATATCCTCACTGCTACTCACAACGAGAGACCGTGGTAGTAACCTCGCTCTTCGGTAAAGAATACACTAAGGATAACATCAGGCGACCATCGACGTGTACAGCTGCTCTGTCGTCAACTTACTCGGCAATCTGATAGGGACCAATGAGTTCCAAAGGGGCAGCCGTGAAGCCGATGAGCGTGCGAGCCGCCAGAGCCGAATGATATGTCTTTGCAGCGGGAAACCAGAAAGACATGCCGATGGACAAAAGGTTAGAGAAGAAGAGTACCGGACGGCGACCCCAGCCCATGGAATAGGGGATCTGCCAGATCACTGTCAGCTATTTTGTCTGGATCTGGCGCTCCCATCTCTCACCCAGACGAAGTTGCCCAAGCCAAGGAGCAACGCCATCCAGGAAGTAAAAGCTGCGATCTGGTTGACATCGGCCACGAAAGCGATCATCAGAGGAGCGTAGATAGTTGACAAGGCCGACTGCAAGTGACGAAGTGAATCCATGAGCTCTACTTTGCTTGAGAGGACTTGCAAGGTACGTACTACCGCGATGGTCAGCCAGAATACGTAGTTCTGGACAGCGACGAAAGACAAGATCTTCCATGTCTTGCTCCAATTGAGCGGGTCACTGGGATCGTCACTAGGCGCTGGATAATGCACATGCTCTTCCTTGCCGTCTAGATCGACTGTCTCTGTTCCCACAGGGAAATCGTAAGTGTAGCCTACAAGTGTTGACATGATGATTTTTAGTCACGGGTTGGGTAGGTGAGGAAGTTCGTAGGGCTTTCTCGCCGAGGTACTTATATCCACTGATCTTCGACTGCGTGGCTCCACTCCCTTGGCTAGATACGCTTACATGTTCAGGTGACTACTGTGTCATCCTCCGGATCCCGAGACGATTGCATCATGAGCAAGTGCCTAGTGGGGTATTCATGTCGTATCGATGGAAATCCAAAGCACAATCTATTTAGCATATCTATCCGGAAACCCCTTATCACGAACTCGGCCAATCGGATCACACCTTGTTTTTGGATTAAGCACATGGACTTTATCTATCCAGCGCAAAGGCATATCTATCGGGAAAGCCGCTTATCACCAACTAAGCCAATCGGATCATACCCTATTTTTGGACTTGGCACATGCGACTTTATCTATCCAGACAAATGGGGGTCTCAATCTGCGCGAGTCAGCCAATCGGATCACACCTTGTTTTTTGGATTTGGCACATGGACTTTATTCATTCAGCCCAAATGGGGTTTTCACTATGCGCGAGATCGTTTGGCAGCCGAACTACCTATCATGTGACACAGATCATCTCACGGGCTATTCTCAGTTGCGCGACGAGCTCAGGAAAGCTGGGATTGTGATGAAAGGAATCATAATGCGAGAACATTTCCAATGGCCTCGAAAACTCCTGCATCTCGTGTATACCCGACTGACTTCGGCCTCTGTGGACCACATGATTTGCTTGTACAGATCGCTGCACAATCAGAGCGACGCAGTAACGACGCTCATCGCTGCCACACAGTTTTCCTCTAGCAGAATGCCTGGAACAGCCAGCTGAATGCAAACTGGAGCGTCTCTGAAAAGCTCGGGCCCGGTGTCTGAATGTGTGTACCATTTGACACTGTTTAGCACCGTCGACATAAGCTGGCTGTTTCTGCCACTCACAGAGTGCTCTATGCTTTTCGTCGTACTGATTGAAGGCCTCGGCGTTCGCCCAACCGGCAGGAACAACGTCTTTCACCTGATCCACAGTGGTGACCGGGACCACTCCCGCCGGATAGTCCAGCAGATTCCAGATGAAGTGGTATGATGGGGAGGTGTAGATATCGATGGGCGGGGCAACGTGTCCTGCCACCGGCGAAATGATACCATGAATGCTGCCCGACGTTGTCTTGGCTTCGAATTTGCGCATCCAGTCGGAAACGGTTTCGCGGAATGCGTTTTTCTTGCGAATAACCCCGAAGAAGTCGTGAGAGGTCATGTCATCGGTCTTCATTGGCCCCTCGAGGATCTCCCTGCAGTGGGTTATGAGCATCTCAGCACATAACCCTGTTGACAGAGCCATGTTTCTCTCACGGATAGATTGGTTCTCCTGATTGTTCGCAAGCTTCGACAACCGCTTTGGAGCCGTTGGCCCCGATGATCTCAAGAGCGAGCATCATGCCTGTCAGCCACATTTCTCCCACATCCATGTGCACCACTTCGTGTCCAGCCGCTTTAAGCTTCTCCTCGACAAGCATGAGTGCCCGAGTGATCGGAGGATGGGGCATAAACACGTTGTCGTGTTTGATAATGGCGAAGGTGCACTTGGCAGGGAGAGTGATAGGTCGCCATGGCATCGGCACCACTTTGGGATCATTCCTCCACGGTTCTGTACTGAGAATACTGCTCATGAAAATTTCTAAGCCAGCCACGGTCCTGGCCAATGGTCCACAGGACGGCTGAATGCCTTCATTCCCAAAGGCTAAAGCGGCCAGTCCGCGATAGGAGATACGCGCCGCCGACGGCTTCAAGCCAAATACCCCACAGCAGTATGCGGGAATGCGGATGGATCCAAGGACGTCGGTACCAACACCCAAAGGGGATCCTTTGAAGCTGAGCAAGGAGCCCTCACCCCCAGACGAGCCGCCGCTAGAAAGCAGGCGGTTGTGAGGGTTCAAACAGCGACCGAATATGCTGCAAGAGACGTTCTCGATCAGTAGATGGCGGCCGGAACCTATATGAAAAGGCCTACTTGTTTTTAGAGTTGGAAAGCATCAAGCTGAGGGGGATTTGGGTTTTGCAATAAAGCACCGCACCGGAAGCCACAAGTGCATCGACAATTGCCGAGTTCGTCACCGCAACATTGCCAATCCATGAGACTACGCCGATGGTGGTTTCCACACCGACAATGTTCGCTTGATCCTGGTAGACGATGAGATCAGAACGGCGGATCGGAACGAGTTGGAAGCGACGACCACTTACCTTGACAGAGATCGGCACGCCGTGCAACGGTCCCACAACTTGACCGGTCTTCTCCAATATTTCGTCCAACTTCGCCGCACGCCTCAGCGCCTTGTCAAAAAAGATTTCAGTCAAGCAGTTAACCAGTTGCTGGGCCAACGCCGCTCGTTTGCAGTAGGCTAATCAAGTAGCGTCAGTACAGATTCACAATATTAGGGTTATCGCACTCACCGGCCGTCACTTCGAGAGCAGTGTATTCTCTGCTCCTTATCTTCTCTGCCAGAATCACTGCATCGTCCAGCTCCGTGATCTTGAGCTCCCTCGAGGTCAGCCCTCCGCTCTCCGAAGCCAAGGGGATAACATTGGTGATCTCCGGCAGCGGCAGGTCCTCCTTGGATAGGAGGTATTTGGTCGGAATGGAACCCGTTTGTTGGACGATTTTGGCGGCCACCTTCTGTTGCCACGGGGCAGGTTCTGGCGATGAGCTGACTGTCATGGTATGCGGCTAGTGTGTGGGTTCGCTGCAAGAGTGACATGGTGTAGCCTAGGTCGCGGCTTCCGAGTCCTCATTAAGTGTGTTTACAGCCAGGTGGTCAGCGACAACTGAAAAAGATACCAAGGATAGATATAACCGTCCAATCACGTGCGTTCACTTCGCCATCGTGCTTTCACAAAGTCTTATCTAGCCAAGAAAATCAACATCGATCCTCTGTCAACAATCTTACTCTCAGTACTTTATCTACACGAAACCTATTATCTACACGGAATCTGTCTTCTGACACCACATCTCGATGCGCTTCTGGCGGCCGAGCACATCACTCCAAACAGCATGGCGGGACCCACCCGAGCCTCTCGTGGTCAGGGCCGCGGTATTCGCGTTCCCGCGCCGAGATCGCGTCTTGGCTGCTCTAACTGCAAGGCCAAAAGGATCAAGGTAAGCTGTTGCAAGGCCGCTGAAGTCTCACGGCGTATTGACAAAGTCTGCGACGCTGTATCATCAGTGCTCAGAAAGCAGACCGAGCTGCATCTCCTGTGCTGCCCTCGAATTGACATGCGTCTACCCAAAAACGGCTTCGGAGGCAGTGCAACATCACGACGAGCTTTCTTCGGCCTCGCATTCTGCTGATATCGCTGTCGACAATGGCGGTCAATCATCATTGAGTCATCCAGATGGATACACTGCCCCTGCCCCAGACGACTCTACTCGTGCGGATATCATTGCTGGGTCTGGATTGGAAGTTTCAACGACCGGCGAAGAACTGTCTGCTTTCCCGGAGTGGGACTTTACAGCGAAGGATGCGGCACCGGCCGGGTCACTGACCATCGCCCCTTCGGTCCCTGACCCTGAAGATACTTTGAACAACAACAACATCGCTTACGAAACTTGTAGTGATACCGCTGGGACTCACTCCGAGACCAAATTTGGTACTGCTATGGGCTTGCTTGCTCTAGTTTTCCAGCCACCACTGTCGGACCATCCTGGTATACCCGAATACCTTACAAGCGTCGGTTCGCCCCTCTCAGGTGTCGCTCTCGGCCATAAGGGGCTTGTTCGTACGATCATGCTGCAGCCCGAACATCGTGAAGTCAGCTTTCCCAGCCCTTACCTGCTGTGCATCAGACTTACATTCTGGTGACTGTCATACAGCTGTTTTACATGTTCGAGCACGACACCAATCGGACAATGGTCACGCGACACGAGCAGGTTCGTCACTTCAGAGACACAGTCCATGCAGCCCCTACTCATCTCCCCCACAGACGTCCGCTATTTCTACCCTGGTTCGCAGTGCTCTGGTCGGGTTCTCGGACGAATCTGCGGCCATCGCTGGACTTCTGCACGCGATACTCTTTGCCGCATCGGTCCATAGAAACAATTTGCGAACACCACCCGCCTGCTCCAGCCAATGGTACAAGGGAAGGGTCCAAAATATCCTGCCGATAATAGACCCTCATACTAAGTCCAAGGAGGCTCATCATCACAGGCAACGAGCGTTGGCAATGATGAAGACCGCAGCGGAGCAGCATGAGCGAGGTCTGGGCTTGGGCTTGGTTGCGCTGAGCCTTTCCGATGATTGGAATCAGCATTTGGTCCAATCCATCACCATCATCGTCTTGATCGCAGGCTCAGTAAGTCATTAGAGCGACGTTTGGGGAGCGACGTTTGGGCCCAGATGATGATTGACATTGATGACCATCTTGTCCTCGTCTAGATCATGGAGGGAGATCCGTATATGCCGCCCGTCTTGCTGCAAGCGTACACCTCTGGTCGTCTTCCGGCGACTGAACCACCCTCGACACGGCTTCGCCTTCAGAAATGTGTTATGGATCATCTGTTTGGCATCTACGACATCCTCTGGTCCCTAAGTAACGGCAAAGCGGCTGGCACTTTGTTTCGAAACGTCATCATGAGCCGATCCGAGGCCGACGACTCCACATCGTCCACATTCAGAAGGGATATTTCCCACGTTTTTGGAATCGGATTCTCCATGTGGAAGGTTCTCGGCACCGTCTGCAACTTGGTGGTGATGTATAGAATGGCACAAGGGTTGCGGAAGGGGTCGAGCGGATCCCAAGTGCCAGTACTGGCATCCGCGGAGACCGTCGCTGCGGCTCAAGGACTTTTGTACGATCTTACCGACCGGTGGTATCTCGACGAATCATCACTATGGAATCCAGGAGAGACGTCAAGGATACAACTGGGCCACGAAGCAAGTTCCCACCCACGAGCTCTGCAATTCAGCTGACTCTTACTCTTCGCAGATGTTTCGCCATGCTTGCATCATCTATCTTCTCAAGGCTGTTTTCTCTGCTCCTCGTGACCATGTTCAGATACGCAACGGTGTGGAAATCATCCTTGAGCATGCGGCGGAGATCCCTCTCTGCGCTCATGTTGGTATCAACTGGCCTCTTCTGGTCGCCGGCTGCGAAGCTCAAGATCATGAACAGCGTAGCACCATCCAAACATTACTCGACGTGAATCTGCCGAATCGCCCTGCGCTGCGGAGCACTATGTCGGAGGTGCTTGAACGGGTATGGACAGCAAGAGACGGTGGAGATGAACATCTCTGTTGGAGCGTAGTCGCAAAACAGATGGGTGGCCCCATTATAGTCTAGATGTAGTATATCACCAATGTATGACATGTACAAACGTGAGGGCTCAACCCGCCCACAAAGCACGGATACAAAGGGGTACGGCGGCTAGTGGTGGAAAGGTTCCTTACCGGCGGGAGCGAGGGCGAAGTGGGTTTGAGATGGTGCCAGAGGACAGGAAGGACAGTTGGAATTGTGATGATAGTAGGAAGAGCAGCAGCTGCGACGACGAGGTTGTGGGAAAAGGACGAAATGACGATGATCTTTGAAGAGTACAATGATTAAGAGTGAGCAGCGAAAAGATCAAAGCGTTGAACGCGACGCGACATGATGTAGTTATTTGAATAGGGTGAATGATATACTACACAACCAGTTGACTCACGGTTCTTGGTGCTAGTGACGACGAAGATGGGTGAATGGTCAAGAGTGTGGTTGGGGAGGAAAGATGAACATTTTAGAGAAAGAAAGAGAGAAAGAGATAGACAGAAGCGTTCATTTGCACCCAAAGGAACAAACAACAAGGAGACAAATTGATGGAAGATGCTGCGGATTGGATTGTCTGTCGAAATGATGAGGAATCTCGCAGTTCATTTATCTTTTGACAATCATTTCCAGCGCGTGGGTGATTGACCTTTCTTTGGTAGCTGCTGTAGTGGAAGAACCAGCCCATGGGTCTTAAGACAATACTCTTCTGACAAGCATTGCAAAAATCGCGCTGCACTCGTCGCTAGTGTAGCTAACTATTCAAGGCTTGCTTGACAGGTTTCCCGAATGGTGCAGATAAGATAAGCGGTCTCGTGCGCAGTGTCTACTTATCTCATATCTCAGCCAGATCCTAAAAGTGCCGCAATCTTTTGTCGCTGCTTGGATCGTTGCTGCCTCAACATGCGCACGGATAGAGCGAGTGCGGAGCTCGCGACATTTGCTCAACACTACTATTGGTGTAAAGTGATTCATCTTGACGAATTGCCTCATACATGCTTTGACTATCCACACCTCGTTGCTTGCCAGACCGCTGCTGTCGCTGTACCCAGTTCAGAAACCCTCATAAAGCCCGGTCTTGTCATTCCGGAGATGCTAGTCACATGATCGTCGACTCCAGTCGCCGTTCTCTTCATGCTAGATCACAAATGATTTGTTTCATGGTCGAATAAGGGCGGGAATAAACACACCTATCCGGTTGATGTTGCGAAGCGGTAGATTCTGCTAGTAGAATGTCACCTGAGGGTAACCGAGGCTGTCTTCTGCTCGAGGAGTTCCGGCGGACCGATCGTACCCTTTACCATGTGAATCAGGCCCAGCCTCATAGGATACCTATGAAACGTTAAAGCAGATGGCTTCGTCCGCTTTCTCAATATGCCCCATCTCTCTACATCTCCCTGCACCTCGGTCAGACTCGACGGGGAGCGACTCGGCCCGATAAACAAGACTAGCGTTCGGACAGGAGAAGAAATCCGATGTTTATGAGACTGTCTTATTGGTAATGTTTCAAAATGATAACAGGGTGCGTTACTTAGGTACCCGATGGAAAAGATGGCATGCAGGGAATGGGAGCAGCACGCACGTCACCTTTAGCCACCGACGTCAGTGGCCAAGGTCCGGAATCCTGCCCCGAACTGGGTTAGCCGATCCGTTGATCGTCAACTTTAAATTCCACGCTATAAGTATGCCACCAAATCCGCATGGTATTACTCATTCCAGTGGCTTGTTGACGTAAAACTCTAAATAAAATGCTTGTCCTTGGCAAGCATGTCTGGGTGATTTAAATACAGGCACGTGCCATTGGATTGATCTCATGACCTGCTGATGGCGAACTCTACGTGACACGCTTTTACAGGGAAGTGAAGGTGGTTTACGAACATTGCCTGACACGAGTGTCAACATGTCAACATGAACGTGTCCATTCGGACGCCCACCATCCGCATCCAGCCGTCCGACGGAAACTCTGATACGTCAGCGACGACGCTTGTGAAACCGATTGTCAAGATGTCCTGATGGAAAACTGTCTGACAAGCTATCTGTCTTTCGGCGTATCGGCTGGGGATCTAGATGACATGCATGCTTGACGGAGATGAACAAACCTTGCTTTGCCGAGTTGACACTGTGCTTTCCGATGAGGGGGCTGAGATGCGAATGTGAAAGGTATAAAGAGCGGGCCAAATCGAGTCGAGAGGTCTCTCTTCACCAACTCACAATCTTTTCCACTTGGCTTCTTTCGACAACCACACTCCTTCTCCTTCTCCTAGCCTCGCCACGTTCAAGTCATCCCCAATAATTCCTTCTCACGATGAAGTTCACTGTCCTAGCCCCCCTTCTCCTCGCCCTGGCCGCTGATGCCAGGCGTCCATTCGATGGCAGGTACCCCTTCCGGTAAGTACCTTTATACTGCTGACAATAATCTTCGATCACTGGCACGATCGCTGACAATAACTTAGTCGTCAGCTTGACGTCGTAGTCACCGAGTCGTTGGTCCCTGTCACCGCTACAGTCGACGTCCTTAGCGTCGGAGTCACCGTCAACCCATCGGGTTCCACAGTGACGACCACAGCCACCGCTACCGAGACTGAGACCACTCTGCTCGCCGTTAGCGCCACCGTCACCGAGGTCAGCGCAGGAGTCACCATCGACTCGTCCGGAGTTGATGTCGGCGCCACTGTAACAAGCGTGGCAACAGTCGGCGTCACCGCTGCTACCTCTAGTGTAGCGGTCGATGCTACTGTGACCGACGCGGCCGGCGCAGGTGTCACCCTTGCTTCAGGTGCAACCGTAGAAGCCACTGTCACCAGCGTTGCCGGTGCAGGCGTCACCATTGGCGCGTCCTCTGTAGGGGTTGCCGCCACTGTCACCAGCGTCGCCGGCGCAGGTGTCACCATTGGTGCATCTGGTGCGACTGTTGAAGTCACTGCTACCAGCGTCGCTGGTGCAGGAGTCACCATTGGCACGTCCGACGTAGCAGTCGCCGCCACTGTCACCAGCGTCGCCGGCGCAGGTGTCACCATTGGTGCATCTGGTGCGACTGTTGAAGTCACTGCTACCAGCGTCGCTGGTGCAGGAGTCACCATTGGATCGTCCGACGTAGGAGTTGCCGCCACTGTCACCAGCGTTGCCGGTGCAGGAGTCACCATTGGCTCGTCCGCAGTAGGAGCAAGCGGTACCGTCACAAGCTTGGCGAGCGTTTCGTTGGGTGTATCCGGTACCTCATCTGCCTCTGCCTCTGCCGCTTCTGCTACAGCGACTACCCTCGACTGCCGTCTTAGCGGCTGCTCGGTATTGGAGACATGTGGCCTGGCGACTACCGATGCCGGTGTGGCCGAGTACGTTTGCTTCGTCACTCCTGATGCCACAAGCAACTACACCGACTGCCGAAAGGACGGTTGCCCCGGTGGCCAATGTGGAGAGGACTCCGATGGTACCTACGCTTGCTTCTTCAACACCACTGCCTCTGCGTCTCTCTCCGCATCTCTCTCCGCCAGCCTGACTGCGACATCATCTTCGGCACTCGCTTCCTCCACTTCTATCGCCTCCGCCGTTGGCTGCTCCGTCTCCGGCTGTGATGCAGGTCTAACTTGCGGAGAATACATCAACGCGACAGTCATCACCAGCATATGCTATGCTACCGCAGACCCCTCGGGAAACTACACCGACTGCCGAAAAGATGGCTGCCCTGGTGGCCAATGTGGAGAGGACTCCGATGGTACATTTGCTTGCTTTTTCAACAGCACCTTGAGTTCTACTTCCATGACCGGCTCCGCCACCGCCACCTCTTCTGTTGCTAGTGCTTCCGCGACTTCTACTGGCTCAACTGGGTCCTCATCCGGAACTGGCTCTGCTTCTTCGTCCTCAGGTACTTCAGGCACTGACTCCTCTTCCTCGATGGGATCTTCATCTGGTACCGGCTCGGACAGCGCGACGGCTTCCGGTGCTAGCGCTGCGGCTACTGCTACTGGATCGACCGGATCTTCTTCCACCGGGTCTGGGTCTACATCCACTGGTTCTTCCGGCTCTGATTCTTCTTCCACCGGCTCTGGGTCTACCTCCACTGGCTCTGGGTCCACTTCCACTGGTTCTTCTGGCTCCGACTCAACTGGCTCAGGCTCCACCACGACCGGCTCCGACTCAGGTACTAGCTCCGGCTCCACCTCTACTGGCACCACCTCGTCTGGATCCGACACATCTTCCACTGGATCCGGCTCTGACTCGACCGGATCTTCAGGCTCTGGATCTGACTCTTCCTCTACCGGCTCAACCTCCACATCCACTGCTTCTGGCTCCACCTCAACTGGCACTGCCTCGTCTTCCGGAACCTCCACTTGCGGCCCTGTTGACGGTGCTGCAGTCACTCTTGAGAACATCTACTGTCTCCTACTTGTTGTCCAATCGCAAGTCGTCACTGTAGAGGGTGAGGTCGAGCAGATCCAGTCTACTCTCAACCAGTAAATACAGTTGCAGTCTGGTCCCGCCTTTTGGAACTTTCTCTCCTTTCTTCGTCTTTCCGCTCTTTCTAATATGGACAATCGAATTCTCAAGGACAATGAATGACTCAGATACAAGTGGACAATATAGTGACTGGCGTGGTTCGAAATAGGAACTTTTCATAACTGTAGCATTATGGTTCTTGTGATATGGATGGACACTTTGACATTCAAAAGCTCTTCCCACGAACATCATCGTGACGTATGAACAGCTGTGAGATCTCGGTTGCGCATAACACAGCTCAGCGGACAGTAGAGACATGCCATTTTTATCACTCATTCACAATCTCGCCTTGCCGGTGGAGATTCATAGGCCGCACCGTCGAATTGGCTGGAGAGTACCAGCTCACTGTAGCGTGGCAGACTGGTCTGACCTAATCGAGTCAGGCTGGTGCATTTATCGGAATTCCCATCTGCGGGCAAATCGTGGATGCTCTGGGATATCGCCGCACAACGCTCATCGGTCTCATATTCATGACCGGGGCAATATTCGTCTGCTTCTTTGCAAATACTCTACCTCTTTTATTGACAAGTCAAGTCCTGTGCAGTATTTCATGGGGCTTCTTGATCACTATTGCGCCGTCTTGAGCGTCCGAAGTGATTTTTTTTAGCGAGGATGCGCTAGTGTTGAAATGACTGATACAACTCAAGGTGGTTCCCATTGCGAACATCGATCAATACAAGCATATGTCGTCTCCGTCAGTTGAAAGTATCATGAGCTGTGCTACCCGAGAGTGGGATTGGAATATATACGTCAAGCGTAACCAATTCCTCGAGCCGAAATAATTGTCAATGCATACGAGCCACGCTGCTTTCCGTCATGTCAGTCTAAAACATTCTAAAGATGCGGTGTACCAGTTCGTGTGGGAGGTTGCGAAAACGAAGCATAGGTGGTGTAACCTTGTGCGCCGCGAGTGTAGAAGGTAGGTCTGTCGTATGGGTCCAGGGGATATCCATGCTTGATACGTTCAGGGAGATCGGGGTCTACCAAGCTCAGCATGAAAAGGCACTTCCGAACTTACTTGATATGAACCATCGACCAAAGACCACAGCACCACCATGTTCCTTCACGTATTCCCTAGCTAGCTCCGGAGTGTACCCTCCCGCACTCAGGAATTGCGTCTTTGAACCTTGGAATACATCCCGGTAGGGCTGTAGAGACTCGCTGAGGTCGTATTCCGCCGAATAGGTCGCCCAGCCCTTGAGTTTGGCGGGGTCCGCGCGTGGTTCGACAAGATGCACGTAACCGAGTTCAGGGCAGCGCTCGTGTATCAACTTGCAGAGCGTGACATATTCGGCTGGCGAGTCTTTGCTATATACGCCTTGGGCATTGGCGTATGGTGAGAGACGTATACCTACTCGACCTGCGCCAATCGCCCGAGAGGTAGCTTCGATCACCTCCAGCGCAAATCGTGCGCGGTTCTCGATGGATCCGCCGTATTGGTCAGTACGTTTGTTGCTTTCTGACGATAGGAACTGGTTGATAAGGTAGCCATCTGGACTGGTCAGCAAGGCCATGAGCGATTGCACTCACGAGCTCCGTGGAGTTCGATTCCGTCGAAGCCAGCTTCGACAGCCAACTTTGCAGAATCCGCGTAATCCTGCACGTATCCCTGGACCTCCTCCACAGTCAGCGCACGAGGCTGAGGCTTTCCTTCCATGGCGACGTCGCTAGCCGACACGACCTCTATTCCGCTCTTGCCATCTTGCGTGCGTCCCAATGCCCAAAGCTGAACGACAACTTTGCCCCCCTTGCTGTGGATACGATCATTTACTTTCTTCCACTGAGCCGCGTGCTCTGGCGTGTACAGACCGGGAGTTCCAACCATACCGCCCGCTCGAGCAGATGGATAGGTTGCCTACTATCAGCGCCTGTCAATGATATACCAACCCACCTCTGTAATGATCAATCCTCCTGCAGAAGCTCGCTGCTCATAGTACTCGCCAATCAACTCGTTTGGCGCGAGACTATCAAGCTCAGCTCGGATACGAGTGAGGGGTGCGAGTACGATGCGGTGACCGAGCTCG
>JALPBY010000153.1:0-21303 GCA_026538315.1 Cryptococcus sp. GC_Crypt_6
AGCATAGTTCACTATATTTGCGAACGAAAGCAACAACGTGCGTCTTGCTTCTGTCGTGCTTGTTGTTTTCGTGCGCTTCACACTGATGCTTAAGGAGGAAACAGAACTCACTGGCCAGGGGCAAGCTCGTGCTTGAGGCCGTTGCCGTGTTGAACACCAGTCATCTTTGCTTATATAATGGTTTCGGTGGAGATGGAAGTGGAATAGAGATCAGATGAGAAATGAACAAGTAACAAAAGTAAAGGTCCTCTTTTTACATGTAAGGGAAGGAAAGGAAAAAAAAAGTTGCTACGGGTATCGACTATGTATCGTCTTACGATGGCGCCATTCGGGGGAAAACATCTTCCCCCCATTTACCGGAATACCAGCGTAAAGTAAAGAGTAGACCCTGAATCACTCGCTCTTGATCACAAAAGCATCGGCTAATCCCGATCGATCAATGTGTGAGTGTGGCATATCCCGTACTACTAACGTGTACTAGCTGTTCGACGATGATAACCGAGACATGCACTACCCATACACCGCACTGCGTCATAATTCAAGATACATCAAAGGCGAACAGAAGCATCGAGCTCGAGGAGATCGCAGCGGCTACATCCCGATGAGAGATTGGTAGCAGTGGAATGACCTTTGTGTGGGCTATATACGATAACCGATCAATGATGAACCACCATGAGGTCAGCGCCGCACTCACCTCGAGGTATGGTACGCCAAGCTATTCGAGAGTGATATGAGCCGTCGACATTCAAAGCATGGAGACAAATTCCCGAAGACTACTCACAAGCTTAAAAATCTCTTCTTCGGTTTGTACCCGGATCTCAGAACCTTCTTTCACCCAAGCTACGGTGATAGTTCCAGATTTAACGAAACTCAAAAGCATGATGACTTCTGAAGGCAGTACTCACTAGACGTCTGTCATCATCCACCATTTATACAGTCTCGTCAGCTTTGCTTACTTCTTGAGGGCTGATGCCGACGCGCAGCACGCACCTGATCCTCCATCCTGTCCCCCATGGCGTACTCATTCAACACCCATCCTTTCGCAATGGCCTTGTTCCTCAGAATCTTCATCAATCGATCGTCGCCCGTATTGCCTAGCAGCATATAGGGTAAAGACTCAAGAGGACAAAGGCGAATATCGATTTGACGGTGGATGGCATCAGCTCGAGGAAGTCGTGTCAAGCCAAGGACTTTCTTGTCGCCTACGAAGCGGGGTATCAGCGATTGCGTACAAATCACACAGGTGGAGATTGCAACGATAGATGTATCAAAGCCTTGAAAGCTTCGAATATATTAAAGTCACTGATACAATCTGACTCGCCCGCGGAGAACAGCTTATCCTGATGCAGCAGGTCCGCATCGAACAAAGCCTTGAGGACCTTGTCCATCAACCCGTCCTTGGTAATACCTTTCGGTCTCTTCTCTTCTTTCTCGCGATGCGTGAATGAGCTGCGCACGTAGTCACCAGTAAGATTACACAGTCGAGGGTGGAGTGTAGACAATCAACCTTCGCTTCCTTCTGACATGC
Organism: Cryptococcus sp. GC_Crypt_6; assembly: GCA_026538315.1. Lineage (NCBI taxonomy): Eukaryota > Fungi > Basidiomycota > Tremellomycetes > Tremellales > Cryptococcaceae > Cryptococcus > Cryptococcus sp. GC_Crypt_6. The sequence goes on from JALPBY010000153.1 coordinate 1,529, forward strand.
GGTGTAAGAGGATCTTGACTCACTCGTGCCATACGACGATATCGATATCGGACGAAACCACCTCTCCTCGGCGATACGACCCCATAATAGCGAAGTTGACTATGTACCAATATGTCACCAAGCCGCAGCAAAGTTGATCCAATGAGGTGCGGAATACTCACGCGTTGGATCCGCCTTTGCTAGCGCAGTCTTAATGAGCGCGTTGAACTCGTCCACTTCGGACCGGGGGACCATGATCTCCATCTCCCGGTGATAGCGCAGCGCCAGCTGCGACGTGGGGTCAGTGGTGCATTTTCGGGGTAATCAGGATAAATGGATAAGTGAGCTTACCTTCTGAGCATCTGATATTCGCCTGCCTAGTTCTTTGTCTTTGGCGTTAAGAAGGTCGTCGAGCGTCCTGGGCCCTGCTTTGGCGCTACGACGCGACACACGTTCGCGATGTCAGCCTGGTATCACTGAGATAGTTGTGATCACACTGTGTCATGATCCATGACCCTATATCTTATAATAGGTTTGTGCTCTATTCTATATCATAGATTGGCCAGACAGAAGCGTGAAGTCGAAACTCACAAAGCCATAGCTCTGACTTTACCGAATCCATGCACGCGATTGAATTTGACCGCAGCGCGGAACTCTTCATCCAAGCCTTCAATCTCCGGTACGAGATCGTGCTCGATCAGATCCCGGATCAAGCGCCATGTCACGCCGTACTGCGCCAACGTGTCAGTGCATGTGTCATGATAGGATATGATGGGATCTATTTGTGAGAGTAGTGTGAGAAGGGCAGTGGAGAAGCAGGACTTACCTCGTCCGACAACACACTTTCAATCTCGCTCAGCTTCAGGAACGGCTTACTGACCCCTCCGTCTGGTCCGGCAAGGAGCGAGATGGCGCGAAGGGAATCTCTATAATCGGCCGACTCTGCGTGGAGGTCAGCGAAACCACAGATCGACCGGTAGTTGTTTATAAAACGGTGCCAGGTGGGAGTGCTTGTACTTACTTGCTGTGGCGGGCGTGAGCTGGCGCCAGGATTGCATATCCCTCAAAGCGTCAAGGAGCTTTTGCGTGGATACAGTGAGCGAGTCGTATTCTGCGAGTCGCAATCGCGTATCAGCCAACAACGGTGAAGAAACGTGAGCTAACATGACTCCTCATCATCCGCCTTCGATTCCTGCGGTGATGAAGTATCACTCACCAGTCCCGTAATCCTTCTTGATGCCCGCGAGGTACTTTGTGCGCATACTTCGCAGCCAAGCAGACGTGGAGAAGCTTCGCGAGGTAGGAGGTCTTACTTCCAGCAACGGCCGGGGCGCAGAGTCGGTCGAAGCTGCCTCGACGGCATTGCTCTTCGGAGGTACCATACCCGAAGCAAGAGGCTGTGTAGCGAGAGAGACATAATTAAGAGAGCGGACCTGGGCCATATCGCCACGAGATAAGTGGGCCCATACTCGCGGCATCGATATGCGTGAGGGAGTCAGAAGTGTGTTTGGTACCAAATGAGCCGGGAGGATCCGGGTCATCGAACGACGCGAAGTGAGCATCATGCTGTATGCTAAGTTGATGAGTAACGATAGTGTATTGCTCGATGGTGTATGCTAGGAGTATGGCGGTGTGGCGATTGAGATGGGCCGATTGGAAACGGTGATTTATGTATTTGCTGTTGCGAGATCATCAGGGGTTGTTGTAAACTTCACTCGCTCGTCAGTATCTCTCATCAGCCTAGAGCGTACGACCAGTATCATCCTGTCAGCCCCAGGAACCAAAGACCGGGCGAAAGTTGGTGAGCGTCAGTATGTGATCGTGATTGCTATACCGCCTACGCGCCGCGCTTCCCTTTCGTAAGCTGTAAAGAAGAAGAAAGCGCTGAAATGGCTGCCTGCGAGCTGATGATGCGATGGGAGGGATGAGATCAGAGCTTTTGTCGTGAAGACGCGAGTGAACATTTAGGGGTACTTGTATGAGAGGACGCGCTCAGACCCCATCGGGAAACGGAATGATGCGATGCGATGCGATGGATAAATGGTGATTGGGCGCTGCTCTCCTCGGCATTCCGTGTTCACTGCACACTCTCCTCTACGCCACTCGCGCGCGGAGTGTACTGCTGCGACGAGAAGGTGAAGTGACATCGAGCGAGACGATGTATCGTGCAGAAGGACAAAAAACACAGAAGACAATGCTGATCATTGATTGAAGTCGGATAACTTTGACTGTGAATACCCAGATAGGCAAGTAGGGGTTGATCACGTGTCGACACGTCGCGCTGCAATACATGTCCATTCGCAGCGCTCCTCCTTGCTCTTCATCAATCCATCAGAAGCCTATCATCAAAAACAGCTATCAACACTCTGTACACATACTGCAAGTATACCACCGCGCTGAACAAAATGACAAAAGGCACACGCTTTCTCACTGTGGCTTTACCGGCAATAGCGCTCTACCTCCTCGCGCTATTCCACGTCCTCCCAACTCCGCTCATCTCAGAATCAGTTGCGGACCAGATCCTTCCTGTCGTACGTCGTTCATCCCCCCTCCATCCTATCATATCCTATCCTTTTTCCCTTCTTTTCTACACCGGATACCTAGCTGACTATAAGTCTTTCAACTTTCTGCGCGCTGCTAATACTGCGCCGCTGACAGCTCCCGTTCTGGCTGCTGGTGACGTTTGGCTCGTACTCCCTTTCATCCCTTGGTCTAGGCTTGGTCCGATTCAACGATTGTCCCGATGCCTACGAAAGTCTACTGAAGGAGATCTCACAAGCCAGAGACGAACTGAGGAATTCTGGCGTTGCGGTGGACTAGGCAACTTTACACATTGCATGGAAGATGCACAGTATCAGATTCTAAAACGCAGCGCAAGTCTCAATGGACGTGGTTCTCACGCAATGCTCAAGTGTGGTATAGTACATATTGTCATAGTCATACACGGTCTAGTGAAAGTGACCCTTGAAGCGGACCCAGCAGAAAGACAGTCCCGGAGACTCTTCACAGACACTACTCAAATGACCCACGTATCACCCGCTGAGCAGCTCTTCCATCTCCCGGCGCATACGCTGTACTTCCTCCTCGTCCTCTTCCTCCACTTCCTTGGACGCCTACGAAAACATATCAGCATTCCTACTCTCCACCTTGGTTCTCGCATCGATATGCCCACGTAGAACAACTGTGCTAGCAGTGTGAGAAACACTCACAGGTAACGCTGCGCCAACAGCTCCGGCCTGACCGAGCTTGCCATCTGTAAGCTCAAAGAGGACTTTGTCGACTTCTGCATCAGCCTCTTCCTCCAGCTCTTCGTCGTCATTGACGGAATCAAGCGTTTCGTCCATCATCTCTTCCATGATCCCGCTCTAATACGACCAGCATCAGGAAATCAGCATATTATAGACTAGACTAACGTTCGTTCACGAAAGCATAATGAACGTTTCTTGACACAGACCCACCTTCATCATCTCCATGCTCATCTCGCGCATGGTCGCGCTGAGCTGGGGCAGTTTGACAAGCGCATTGGTCGTCTTCATTATCTCCGTTGACTTCTGGAACGCCCCCGTGACCTTGACCATGGCTACAATATTCCAGGAATTCACAGTCAGTGTCAGCCATAGATAGGATCAAGGAATGGTAGAGGAGGACGACACTCACATAGTTGATGTTGTAATTGCATATTGACGCTCTTTATCCTTGCTTTGCTCGACTCTAATCGATCTCTCTGCTTGTTGGCCCTGACGACCTCTCGGGCCAGTATTCGTGCTGATTTCACATCATTCTTCTTTGCGAGCTGCTTGAGCTCTATCCGTGATTTCTGCGTAGCCACTTCCAGCTATATCAAACATCAAATTTAGTCCTGTCTCTTCCCCATCAAATCCGTAGCCAGGCGATTAGGTTACGCACATTTCGTATCTCCCTGTCCAATTGCCGTTCTTGCTGCCGCAGCTTTCCTTGCCAGCTCCGCACCTTTTCTTCTGGCGTTGGACCATACATCCATCGATTGATGGATTTCATCGCCATCTTGGGTGTTCAAAGGAGCGTTGGGCGATATAGTACAGTATACGACTACGAGCCAATTGCGCAATGGAGATAAGGAATGATAGGAGACCACTTGAAGTTGATATTGATACGATGGTGCTTGTTGATGCTGTCGATATTGTTCCAAGTAATCGCTTATCACTTGTTACTGAATGACTTAGTATGCGATAACAACAACAGCTGTATCATGATATGCACCGAAGATGGCAAGATACCAGTTAAAGGCAGAGAGCACGAGCAGTAACCGGTGGCAATTACACGGACATGGTGATATCTCCACCTTGTGTTGACGCGATAGTGTCAGTGACTGGACTACATGACATCAATCTATTTTTCTGGTCACTCGTCAACTCATTTACACGTAGTCTCACACACCGAGATCAACTTCTCAGCTTGCTACGCCCAGGGAAATGTGGCTGCTCACAGCCGTCGGCCCAGTGCACGGACAGAGCAGTGAGATTGCGCATCAACATGGTTCTGTGCTATAGCTCACATTGTGAGCCTCCACCGCAGAATTCACTTTCGCCCTGCAGCAGAAGCAGGAGTATAGTGTGGGAAGGGACCAGAGCTGCGATATCCGCTTTGAGAGCAGGCATGTGAGGCCGAAAGAGGGGACGCTGGTGGTCGACGACTGGGATCCACGGCAGGTGCGCTACACTTCCTCCTTTTACTCTCATTCTATTCAGCTGAGGAAATTCATGAACTACTGCTAATTGCTTGCCCGTTATGACCAATCACAGCCGCAGGCACCGCCTTCGCTCAGATGGCGTACAGAACCAAAGAAGAATGGAACGTACGGGACATACAAGACGCTGGGCTTGTACGATCTCGATAATGCTGGATCAACCGATCGAGACGACTATGAAGTGACGGAAATGAAGGAAGGCGAAGGTGGACATGGGTGTCATCTCGAGAAAGGCCTTGAAGGGATATCATTCACCGATGATAACTGGTTTGTGTGAGTCACGGCTTAATCTTCTTGTCTATGTGCCGAGCTGACAGGGAAGGTGTGCAGTATCGAGTGGAAGGACCTAAGTCTGCAATACGACAAGATGAAGGATGAGAGTGATGACTTGCGTGACACGCTGCGCAAGTACTGTAAGCTGCTCCCTCATCAACCTCTCCTACTGGGCCAGAACTGATCATGAAGAAACAGGCATATCGTGGACACAGACTTTCGACACCGTCAATCGGCCCAACTACGTTATTTCCACCTCGTTACGCTCGAATGTCGACTGCAACTACGCCGTCTGCTTTGGTATTCGCATACTTCTACCATCATTCCTCGAAGCGCTCATCGTGCGCCTCCAAACTTGCTGGAAGTCGGTGGCAGACTCGCAAGACAGCTTCTCATTGCCTAAGGAAGAAGATCGTCGTTTTCAGCCTGAGATCGATCCTGCTATCCAGCCAGCGAGGAAGGAGTTGAGGACTTGGTTGCCGGACAGGAGAAGAGAAACGCTGTTCTCGGGATGGAAGATCCTTGGCTTACGGGGCAAGACTGTAAGTCTCGATGATACCGGTTAGAACTCCAAGCTAATTAACGATTCAGCAACCAGCCGAAAAACGGTTCCTCATTGCTATGGGCGCAGATTATCAAGACATCGATGTCCTCACTGAGCCACTCGCATCGAAAGAGGACTTTCTTGCCCGCATCGACTTCTGGCTCAGCCATCTCGATGGCACAGGTGGACGCGATCAAGCGATGGTCGTCTGGTTCATGCCCGTCAAAGCGGAACTGACTAAGAAAGGGCTCAACTTCACACAGGCTGTTGGAGGCACATGCCATCAGTGAGGGAATCACCGGATGTCTGCGATCACCGCTGACTGTTCTCAGATTGGGGTTGTACTTCGCTCATGGAGGAGTGCTTTGGGGTTCGGTATCTTACGAGGGACCAAAGGAGTACTGTTCCGCTTTAGCAGCAAATATTGGTCTCAGCGAAGCTGCAGCTGGTAAGAGATTCGGCTTCGCTTATGGAGCCAAGCGAGCTTATCATGGGTATCAGCTGGTCCAAGCAACCTCACCCGTCTGACCACAGGCGTTCCAGCCCCAGAAGCTCCTCGACAATCCCGAAAGTTCCGTGCACAGTCAATACAGTCCAATCGACCTGACTTCATTCCTTCTACGTTCCCAGAAGAGACTACTCGCATGACAAGCGCTCGATCGCCTTCACTTATAGCTTCTTCCTCCAAGCCAGTGAGACGCACAAGACGGACGACCACGCCACCCCACGAGAAATCCCCTGAGCTCTTTCCGGAGACTACTACATCGTCGATGGTCAAAAAGGTTCGTCCCAGTGTTGTGAAACTCCAAAGTTACATGGCTGAAATGATCATTGCAGCCTCTTCGACGTAGGGCCCACAAGGGCGCCCGCGACTTTTCGCAATTCCCAGACGATTTGCCTATTAGTGAAGACAATACGCCCGAACATTCGCAAGGCACCCAACCGCAGCCGTCATTCGTGCAGGATTCTCAATCATTGGAAGATACACAAATGCCGCTCTTTCCTAGTCCACGTATGGATGTCGATAGCATGGTGTGTGATACCGCACCTACAACAACTCTGTATACTTCGCTGACGGCTTTGTAGGCACCGTCGCAGCCCGCCACTCAAGCTACAGCGCGAAAGTTGAAACGGCGAGTCGGAGGCGCGACGCCGTCATTGATGCAAGAGATCGCGGATACCAGCATAGATGTTGAGCGGGATATCAAGGCGGAGGAGACAGCAGCCGAGATCCGAGAGCTGTACGAACAGACCGGAACCAGCTCGTTTGATCCCCGTGCGCTGAAGAGAGCCAGGCTGGCTTCGGGTGGAGCAATTGCTGAATTGGCGGAGGCCGATTTTGGTGCCAAATCGATGCGATCACGGCGGACGCAAAACAACGCTCCAACGCAAGTCGCTAATGAGGACACTGCGTCAACGCTTGGCTCTACCAGAGGGAATATGCGGGAACCGCCTGCTGCACAGCGGGTGCGTGACGATCGGTCTCCTACAGAGGAGCAGGAAGAGGTTGAATCAGAGCGTTCTGCACCAAAATCACGAGCGGCAGTCACCAAGGCAGAACATATCTCACCTGCCAAGCCGAAGACAAAGGGCTCCAGTCAAGCCCAAACTCAGCCTTCTAAGGATGAAGGGTTTCTCCAAGCTATTGCCAAGGCGTCAAAAGCGAAGAAGGCGGTAGACGAGCTCGATCGAGAGTTCAATCAGCTTCGTATACCCAAGCCTAACGGCAAGACTGCAGTCGTCAAAGCGAACGAGTGGGAAGCTTCGCGTCCAGATTGGACGATTCTGGACGACTTCGATGATGATATGACAGGCAATTTCATTCAAATTGTGAGGAAAGATCTGTTCAGAAAAGACGTTCGGAAGGACGACACGGGAAGAGTTGATGATGGAAAGCCGAACTTCAAGAAGTTTAAGAAGGTCTGTCGGTCTGCTGAGCTAGCTTGAATGTCATGGCTGACAATGAAGAGCAGAAGAATGTCGTTCGGCGGGAACCACTGGGAATGGTGTTGGCTGGCCCGACAGCCCAAGATGCAGAGATGGGCGAACGTAAGTGATTCGAATTCAGACCCAATGCAATTGAATGACCCTGTCTATCTTCGCAGCGTATTGGCCTACGCAAGTGGTCAGAGGTGGCAACAAGCGGAGTCAAAGTCAGGCTGTCCAGGTCGAAGATGACGACATGCCTTTGTTGCCTCGATCGCGTAAACGACTTCTCGGCACTCAAGCTATCACGCAAGATGATGATACCCTTATGACAAGCCGCGCAAGCCAAAGGCAGAACAGAATACCGGAAACTCAGCAAACGCAAACGCCTAGTGCTGCAGGCAGTCAGACGCAACGCAAAACTCGAGCAGCAAGTGTCGTTTCCGAGGCTGACAGCGTGGGAACGAGTACAAGTGCTGCTACTTCCACAAAAGGGAGTCGACGACTAGGCGGCACGAGTGTTCGAGCTGGGGCAAGTACGGGTGCAAGCACGAGTACCAGAGGAACAAGAGGTAGAGGCAATCAGCCGATATTACTGGAGGACTCGGAAGAAGATGATGAGGGTGTTGATTGGGGAGGAGGAGCGTCGATCAATTCTGCAAGTGCGAGACTCGGAATTGGGAAAACGGGTACAGTCACGCTAGACGATGATCGTGCACCAATCAAAGGCAAAAGGGCACAGGCGGGAACAGCACCCAGTGCGAGCATGGCGAAGTCGACGCCGACGGCGACTGCATCGGGAAGACGAAGACTTTTGCCTGCTGACGACGAGGATGGTATGGTGAGTTGGCTTCTCCAACTTCGCCACGTGATAGTGAGCTGACACTGGTGTGGTGTCACAGGGCTTTCGCGGCCTGGGCAAGAAACGACGTTTGGGCTAGGTTCATCACACCAAGCAGCGACGAGCGTCAACATTGTTCTAAATATACTGGTGAAACCTCTCTGCATATACTCAGCATACAATATGTCTGTAAATTACTGCAACATTATGATCACATCATGTTATACTATAACTTCATGATTTTAGGGCGGGCCGAATTTCGTCTAAGACGCCGGACGAACACTCGTCACGGTCACGGATGTAAGGCTCGAGAAGGTTGAAGTGTGAAACGCGCAAGCTCAGGATCTCACTTTCTGTGTTTATTTACACCTAAGAAGGAGTCGTGGGAAATACTTCAGTCCTTCTGGGCAACCATCTCCAAAGAGAAGATAGCCAATGTATCTTCGCTTTGAGCCTTGCTTCTTGATGACGATCACAGGGAACAGCTGCATCTTCGACACCACGCCAGTCCTTGATCGATCCTCTTCTTGACCTACGCTGTACTAGCGCACAACACAACTCGCTGTCGGTGATACGGTATCTTGGCAACTCTGCAATCCCCCAGTTATATAGTGATCAGCTGTCAAAGTATGTCCAGCAACAGCTCTGACAAGACGGCCAGCAGTCAACGAGGCGCTAGTGCTATCAGTGGCAAACAAAGGGCCCGGAGAAGCCATACATCGAGAAAGGAGGTAGGGAACCACTCCGTGCTGGCTGCCGCTCGCCACTCGATGGCTCGAGCAGTACTTCCCAGCAATGGTAGGTATAAATTGGCCCAGCCATTCAGTGAGTTATCTTTTACCCTTCATTCCCAATTCATCTCTCTCAACATCAACTTGCAATTACTTGCTCTTGCTCTTTTAGTATCACTCACTTGCACTAAACCATGTCTTCGACACTCGATACCAAAAGTGCAGGCAGCACCGCAGTTTGGATCTTCAGCTATGAGAAGGAGGGGCGCTATGATGCCTACAAGGAATCACTAGCGCGCTCGACCCTCGCCGAAGCTGTGAGAAACAAGCAGCTGTCGCAATGGGATTGTGACCAGCTTCTCAGCAAACTCGACAGTGTCAAGAGTTCTTCGACCGGTCGGTTTTGTGCTGTATGACGTATCAATCATGGCGTCTACCTCATGAGACTACTGCTGATGAACAATCATTCTTAGCCGGCGCCAGCACTGGTGCCAGCACCTCTTGATCAACGGCGTGTAGCCTGGATCATACTTACGCTCCTTAGCTGAGGGAAGCATGGCGACTGGCAGCTGCATGGTACTTGAGGGAGATTTGGTACGATGCGTGGCTTTACGTAGTAGTCGTGATCAGAGGAATGAAAGCTTTTCGAGCAGTATGCATCAATGAGGAAGAGTTAGTGCTGTACTCTACGTGGCGAGGACATGTGCTTTTGTCCACTACACTCCCCTCTCTCAGGACTCATGGACCGATTTTGTTTGTACTGCTTGCAGAAGCAGAAGCTCTTTTCCCCAGAATGTCATGAAGGTGCGGCAAGCTGCGGGCTACTGTCCATAGACCATTATGTGAAGCCGCGCGCTCGGTCGTGGGCAAAACTTGTGGTCCAAGTACAGTACGAAGCGAGAAGCTGTATTGGAAGCCGTCCTTCTTAGGATGCTGACGCCTTCCTTTGCTTCTGTAATGACGACATCGCTTTTCGCGACATAGCCAGGAAAGGAAGATACCCTTTCATCAACTGTTCAGTGATACCAATTTAACACTACCGTTTCTAGCCTGGGCCGGGAGGCATACAGTAAAAACGACGGAACAGCCTCACCAGACTTTCAAAATCTCCCTCGCCCGTTTCATTACCACATTCCAACTACCGTGCCCTCATCGAACGGAGCACAACCTCACAACATCGTCAAGGACATGCCCGAGTCAACGCAGCAGACAGCGGAGTCCTCGACCACGTCGGACAAGGTCTCAACCAACCCGGATGAACTCACCAAAGACTCCTTTTTGGACTGTGTCGACCGACTCGATCAGGAGATAACCAGTCTGGGCGGCAGTTTCCGTTCCACCGTGACGAATCTGATCGATGCCCGTAGGAAACTGGAAATGAGCAGTCAGCTGACCGAGGGGGAAGTCATCACCGTCAACAAGGTTCTGTATAGGGCTCCCGGGTTCAATAAATGGACCCGTGAGTAGCTTCCGATCAACACCTTGCTCGGCCTGTGCATTGTACGAGTTGATATAAGCGCTTATATATTGTCATGCTGTGATTGACCTACGTCAGAAGGGGATATTTGGACCGTTTTGTCCAGTCAATCTGCCTTCACACCTGACGACCGCGACAAGAGCGAGCACGAGTAGGATGCGTTCAACTTGCGACTAGCAGAGGTGGCGACTTCCAGGAAGGATCACTCGGTAGTCTTCATAGGTCGACGTATACAGTCGGCACAGACATGCATGTCATACGGGAGTAGTGCGCGTCAGAATCGGCTTGTGCAACGATGTGAGAAGCTCAAGTTGTGTATGTTGGGGTAATTCTGTCCATAACCACACGGCTTACACCCACGACAAGTCAACGCAGAACCGCCACTCTACTGTAAATACCGAGGCGCATCGTCGCATAGAACACCGTTTTCGAGACCTCTTGAAACATCAGCAGCATGGTACTTAGGGTAATCGTCGTCCACAAACGGAAAGGACGACGACCTTGACTGTACATGAAAGCGGCCCACGCTTCGAGTGTATTTAGCAGAGATAGCTATGATTGAAAGATAAGATCGAACTTTTAGAAAAAGGGAAAAAGTCCGCCCAAAAAGCAAGGTCCGTCTGGGGATTGAACCCAGGTTTCTCGGACTTTAACGCAGTCAAAACCGAGCGTCCTAACCACTGGACGAACAAACCTTTCCAATAGTCGCTGTGCCTGGACGCACATACAATATATAGCATTTGCGGTTGCTGAAATGAGAGATCATTCAGCAAAGTGCATCCGGATGCCGTTACTTGTGGCAACAGATCCGTCAGAGTACGTTACACAGCGATGTAAGGATAGTCTGCATGATCTGTAGTATATCGCATTTAGATGAACGCGTTTTTCGAGATGCACTGGCATGTATACGGAGAAAGTGGCCACGCAGGAATGTGTGAATTCTTGCTCCTCTACGATTGTCATGTCGAGCGGGGCAGAACGAGACTATAGACTTGGGAGATCTCTCAGTCTGCCGTAAGAAGAGTGCCTCTCTGTTACTGTGTGATAATACTGCACGACAGTTGACTATTCGCACACTGAGAGATGCACCAGAATACAATATAAGTGTACAACCAAGTCACAGTCTAGGCAGCAGTTGAAACACTGCTAAACTAGATGAGGAGAGACCACTCTACTCGCTCGCCAAGCTCCAAATGAGATTCGCAGTGTACACTTTTGACCTAGATTTGTCGATGGGTATAGAGTGCACGTCGTCTTTAGCGTCATTCCCTGTTTACATAATAGCATTGCAGTCAGTATAGCACGTTATATTGACACCGATAGCCAGAGCACTCACGTATGAGGACCTTTGCTTGCGCTGAGCCGTCTTGCGGCGTGACGAGCGCGAAACCTGCTTCTTGAAGCAGTTTAAGGCGAATTCTGAAAGTCATCAAATGTCAGTCCCCTATCGTACCCATTCATTTGCGATGACTGACATCTTCCCGTCCGCCCAGCCACTCTCGCCGACTTCGATCTTGCCCACTTCCTCTTTCTCATTCTTCCATTTGCCCAGCTCCACCTCTCTCTTTCCTACTGTCGCCTGCTCCTCATTCAGCTGTTTCCCAGTGACTAATTGTTGATGCTCGAGTGACCGGACCTGCGCGTCATGTTCGGTTGCTGTAGGGTGAGAGGCTGGTCTTTGCGCCGCTGTAGATGCTTGCGACAGTTGTCTTGACAACTCTGCATGTTGCCAGAGATCAGTGAATCGTACTTCTTAGACATCTGAAATACACTCACGCCGAAGCTCATCTCGTAACTTGTCGACGACTTCAGCCCGTTCAGCATCTTTTGCATTTACAGCTGCCTCAGCCGCGGCAAGATCCCCTAGCTCGTCATCTGGTGATAGGTTTGGGCCAACATCACGAACGATCTTCCTATAACAACGTGTCAGCTGAAATGACTATCAACCAAATCAGTCGAAGGACTTACGCTAATGCTCGCCATTGATTCTCTGACAATTCCTGCGATTGATTGTGCTCGCTATATGATCGGTCAGGTGAGCCGCCAAAGTCATGTGGAGTCGCTTGCAAGACTTGTGCTGCTGACATTTTGCGTGTAGTGAGTGAAGAAGTGACATGGGATACAAATCAATCGCGCGTAAAAAGACGTTTGTTGACATAAATTGAGCGCGACCGCAGAGTCACGTGCAAACCGGTGACGCGCCTAATCCGACTGACAATGACACAAAGACATTTCACCGCACCCGCCTATTTAGCGGCTCATCGATCACACGCCTATATCGTGTCGTCATCTCGTCTGTCTCATTGCTCGGACCTGCGGGAGTGATTGAACGAAACAGCAGAAGTCATCCATCAAGCAGTGCTAAGCGGTGTCGCCACTCATATTCATTGTATCACCTGCAAGCACACCAGAATGGCAAGCATAGTTAATCCCCCAAAGCGCCATGGCGGCAAACGACTGGGAGAACGACGGGCTCCCCCTCATCCTAGCAGTTCGAGAGACGCGAGTGAAGAAGGTAGGTCATAATTGCATCATCAGGAAAAGTGTTCTGACGACGTCTTGTCTTTGCATTTCTCGCCTACCCTCACCCTTGTCCCAATCAAATCTTTACTGCTGGTCTTTTGGGATTCGCAGACAACGATAATATCGAAAACGAGTTCTCCGACGTTGGCTCTGTCAATTCGGTCCACGCCGAAACAGCCTCGTCCGCGTCTACAACCTCACCACGCATGGCTCCACCACCTCTGCCTTTGCAGGCTGGAGCAACCGGGACCTCTGCTCCACAGCCATTGACGAGGCGCGCTCTGCACCAGAAACGCGTGGAAGAGCTTGGCGGGGAGGGAAGCCAAAGCGAAGGGTTGGATTCGCCGACGTGAGTTTGTGTTAATATGCGTTTCATAACCGTGCTGATACATGTGTATGGTCTGTGCAATGATGATGGGTTACACAGCTATGATGGTGATGTCGAGAGCTCGTCTACTATTGGCGGAACACCGATTCATCCTTCCAACATGCACCATCATACGCGCCGCCCTCCATCTCCGACACCCGGAGCTTTAGCAACCGCAACCGAAACTCCACTGGCCACCTCCATGTCACCTTACGGCTCGCACCGTCTACCTACGCCTAAAGCGTCCAAAGTCAATCTCGCTTTGTCTGATCCTCCATCACCTTCGCTTCAACCTCAGGAGGACATTGCTAATTCTCATGCGCGACCAACTGATGTACCGGTCGCACCGTCAGCTGCATTAGCTGAACCGACCAAATTACAAACGCAAACGTTATCAGCGAAACCTTCCATGTCATCGCTTGGTCCACCAAAGATGTATACGAGACCTATCGAGCTGTCAGAGCAGAACATCAAGTCGTTTGTTGAGCGAGCTATCCACGGTAGAGGTGCGGAAGACGGCGTCGAACGGTGGTGGAAGACCAACGCTCCGCCTGAGGGCAAAGTGGTGCGAGTTTACGCAGATGGGGTCTACGATTTGTTCCACTTTGGGTGAGCCGTCTAGTCCAGTCGCGGTGTGATGGTGCTAACAGAGTTCTGTCAGCCATGCACTGCAACTGCGTCAAGCAAAGTTGTCCTTCCCCCAAGTCCATCTGCTCGTCGGTGTATGTTCGGACGAGCTCTGTGCGAATCACAAGTCTGGACCGGCTATGACCCATGCCGAGCGTTGCGAATCTGTGCGACATTGCCGATGGGCGGACGAGATCTTGCCCGATGCGCCATGGGTGGTGGATCAAGCATGGTTGGATAAGTACGACATCGACTATATCGCGCACGATGAGTTGGTCTACCCAAGCAAAGATCACGAAGATGTCTACGCGTTCGCGAAGAAGTCTGGTATGTTTCTCTCAGCACAAAAGGGTGCTAGATCACTGATTATGGGTCGTATCAGGTCGTTTCGTACCAACACGTCGAACACCTGCCATATCCACCTCTGATTTGTTAGAACGTATAGTCCGAGGATATAGGGACGGCTTCTTTGATTCAAAGTTGGAGAAGAACGGTCATCCAGAATTGCTGGCATCCGACGTCGATTGGGACTCAAGTGCTTCGGTGGAAAAGCGAGAACGAAGAAAAGAGCTTTCTAAAGTCAAGAAGTGATGCGGGCTTGATAAGTATACACCGGGTAGAGATACACACGCATTTAGACAAGTATCATATACAAGGGCTGCGCTTTTGATGGGGATGCACTATATACGATCAGAAAGAGGCGCCAGTTGGTGACTGTAGAGCCTTATCAACCGCACTCAGCTTAGTCTCAATGGTTCAGCGGAAGTCATTGACCGTCCACATGATATAATTGTATATTGCATACACTCTGTCTACCAGTAGACACTAAAAACAACGTCTAACATCCAATCGACCCATCTAGTCCAATCTCCTGCACAATTCCGCAAACACTCTAGGCGAACAACCTCTTGGTGTAAGAGTTGAGGCCGTGAACACCACCTTCCAGCTGAGCGGAAGCGGTACGAAGCTCGAATCGGACAGTACCGGCTCTGGAACCAGCTTGAAGGTCGACAACACTTTGAAGGGGTTAGCCGTCATCATTACACGCGTAAATGATTTGATTGCTCACCTCTTAATACCAGAGTCTTGAAGAGAGTGCTGGAGACCAGTGTACAAGTACGGCACGAATTTGTTGACGCTACCCTTGTCCGCGACGTCGCCCGACACACCCTGAGCAACCTTGACAGCATCTGTCTCGGAGAAATATCGTGCGGTAGCGGCGTTGTCTGCTCCAATGATCTTGCCCTTGGACGATGATGGTACTTTGCCTTGGGTGTGCTCCATAGCCTCGATCGATCCCATTCCTCGGTACACCTTGACTCGCTTTCCTTCGTGGTAGAAGTATTCTCCAGGAGATTCGGTAGTACCCGCAAGCATACCACCCATCATCACGGCACTGGCACCAAGAGCGAGTGCCTTGGCGATGTGGCCAATGTTACCAATACCGCCATCGGCAATAGTGGGGACACCAAATCTGATTGTGTCGTTAGCGCGGGACATCGCACAAAGGGTGGATAACTTACCGACTGGCAAACTCAGACACAGCGTAAACCGCGGTACCTTGAGGTCGACCGACAGCCATGACCTCCTGGGTGATACAGATGGATCCGCTACCCATACCAATCCTGAGACCGTCCGCACCAGCGACGATAAGCTGAGCAGCTTGTTCTCGGGTGACGACATTTCCAGCGATAACGTCGAGTTTAGGGTAGGTCTCCTTGATCCACTTGATAAAGTCAATCTGGAAGACCGAGTTACCCTGGCTGGAGTCGAGAACAACGACGTCAAGGCCAGCCTCAACAAGCAGCTTCAATCGATCCCTGTCACCAGGTCGAGTGCCGATAGCTGCGCCACAGTACAACTGCTTAGACTCGGGTACCTTGCTCGCAAGGGGGTAGTTTTGGTTCTTAAGCAAATCGGATCGCGCAACAAGGGAAATAAGATTGCCGTTGGAGTCCACAATGGGCAATTTGCCCTTTTTCGAGTCGCGCAGAAGGTCGTTGGCTTGTTCGAGGGTGATGCCGGCTTGTCCGGTAACAAGGTCGCGAGTCATAACGGAGCGAACGGGGGTCTCGAGGTCCTGGAATTGAACGTCACGGCCAGTAACGATACCGAGGAGCTTTCCACCGAGTTTGCCAGTTTCTACAGGCGAGTCAGTCGACATAACAGTACGAAAGAAAGCAACTCACCAGTGATGGGGACGCCACAGAAGCCAAACTGGGCTTTGATGTCGAGCACACTATACGTCTGTCAACACATATCCAAAGTAGCAGCAGATGCAACTCACTCTCCAACGGATCCGTCGGGACCCAAGCACAAAGGGTCGGTGATGAAGCCGTTTTCGTACTTCTTCACCTTTCGCACCATTGCCGCCTGGTCCTCAGCAGAACAGTTGTGGTGGATGATACCGAGACCGCCGTGAAGGGCGAGGGTGATGGCCATTCTGTATGGAGTCAGTCGAGGTCGTTTTGGGCTTGAGAGACTTACCGTTCTTCGGTGACTGTGTCCATAGGAGAAGAGAGGAAGGGAGTGTTGAGAGCAATGTTCCTCGTCACTCTAGAGTGCGCAGCCTTTGTCAGTGCGCTTCGCGAAATAACGAGTCAACTGATACTCACTTGGACTGAAGGGAAACGATGGAAGCGGGGAAATCGATGTGACCGGGCAGCATAAGGAAGTCATTGTAGGTCAAGCCGCCGTTCTTCCTCGAGTCCATGAGCTCGTGTACGGAGAGACCATCGCCACGAGGGTAGTCTTCGAGGTATGACAAGGCATCCGCTGCAGCGAGGGTTTCGGTCGAACGAGGAGGAGCGTTGGGGTTGGAGTGGTTGGAAGAGGAAGCGTGACCGTTGGCGTTGGGCGACATGATGGATAGGTGTGAGTGGATGTGAGTGCGTGTACACGAGTGATGATTTTCGCAAGACAGGGGACGGCTGCTTGACTTTTGGAGAGGTGAGATTATGATCCAAAAGACAAATTGTTATCTAGAACAAATTCCGTTATGAACGGCATTGCTCGACTAAAAACATCGTTTAAAAAATGGAGACTACGCGCTCGGAAGACGGTTGATAGGATTAGATTGCATGACGTGGCATATTCCCGCCCGCGATGGTCGGGATTTTGCCACTCAACCCATATCAAGGCTCCTTCTGCTTACATAAGAGACAAGCTGAGATAACAGGTTCGCTTATTTCATCCCTTCTTTTTAGCCATCTTCCATTATGTATCACATCCCACCCTTTAAGATGGCTCGATCTTCCCAAAGATGGCAGGTTTACCTATGCGGTATGTGGCGTTTCTTTTTTTCTCGATGCTTGTTCACCTTCCCGCCTTCCCGAACACAGACCGCAAAGCCAAAAGTCAAACGGTGTGGCACTTCCTGACCCTTTTATGGATCTCTCAGTCTGGTGGGAACGCACCATGGGGATGACGGACCGGGAGAGGGTTTGCAAGAAGATTCGTGGCTTGGAAGCTTCTTTTTTCCGGTAGACTGATAATCGATCGGATCCGTCATGGTGCCTCGCCAAAGCCAGCAACATGAGAGATGACTTTGGTAAGGTTACGCCTATGGCTGTATGATGAATCATTATCGGTCATTTTGAGCAAGAATGCCGAGAAGTCGGCCGAGATCAACCACCAAGGAGGAGGGCCTATTCAAACGTATCGAGCACAATTTGACCCCGTCTCCGCTGAATATTCGGCACAACCGGCTCTCAGACACGACTCAGCGGCCACTGCCGCCTCCGAAAGAGAAGTGAGCCGTTGAATACGGATTCCAGTGAGTGTGTAACGAGACAAGACCTGAATTCAGATCTCGCTTCTTCAATTCAGTGTGTCACCTCTTTCC
This sequence comes from Cryptococcus sp. GC_Crypt_6, assembly GCA_026538315.1. Lineage (NCBI taxonomy): Eukaryota > Fungi > Basidiomycota > Tremellomycetes > Tremellales > Cryptococcaceae > Cryptococcus > Cryptococcus sp. GC_Crypt_6. The sequence goes on from JALPBY010000153.1 coordinate 19,387, forward strand.
AGCTGCTCGTTTACGGTTTCATAATTTTCCGAATTCGGGCGGGGACCTGTTCCCGTCATCCTTCGTTTCGTGATGTCAGTCGGTGCCCGAATACTCTATGCCTATCCGCACGACCGAGAGATGAGATGACGGCCTGCGTCGCACTTCGCTGACAAGCAGAAGTGCGAAGGTGACAGTACAACGAAATGGTCATTGGGTTCTCTTCTATCGCCGAAGATGTTGCGGGGAGAGGTTTCATGCGGTCAATGTAATCAATGTAATCAGTGTAATCAGTGTCACCGATCACTATCTAATGTCCTTGGCGACCACGTCTGTCCACCATACAACACGGGCATTGGCCTGAATATCATGACAATAGATCACTTTCGATGTGCACTGGTATCGTTGTTATCGCCATAGTCTGATGACAGCAATAACGAGAGCCACCTGATCACCGCGAAAGGTAAAAGTCAGCAAAGTCCGAAGCTGCTGATGCAATAAAAGACGGTCAGCGTGTCTCATTCTTGACATCCGGGGCCTGGTCACTGTGTGATCGCCCAACTAAACAATGCATTGACATGAGTGCGATCGTCAGTATGTCCGGCGAGTGACCGGCGATAGCGAATGTCCCGCCTGCAACAGTGGCTTCGACAGCGACACTGAGTGATTTTAGCTGTGGCTGAGGTTGCGCAAGCCGCAATCAGTCTTAGATGTTACGTTAATTCACCCAGCTGGACCATCGCAGATAGCTCAACTGGTAATTGAGCGGATGCGTAGCCTGTAACTTGGGAGTCACCAAGCAGTCATTCTGCCCATCATCTCAAAGCATTCCCAATTCGGCTCCCATCAGTGAAAGAAAGTTGCGCCTAGGGCTATAATGGCCCAGCTTGCAAGACAAAAGGGGATCTAGTCTTCCGTCAGGAACGCTTTCTTCTCTCAGTGGGTCCACAGTGGCGCCGGGATGCTGCAAATCTTGGCGAAAATGCAATTGAGTTTGGGTTTCGGAATTTCCCAAATCGGACCTACGTCAGTATTATGTTAACTTACCATCTAATTTAGACTTAAATCCTTCGGTGAATAAGACGCAGAGACAATCCTGGACTCGGAGCTGCGCTGAAAAGACGGGAGGGGCGCTCTGGCAGAGACAGGAACAGTTACCCGTTTAGGCACATCGCCCCACTCAATGAACTCAGCAGAGTCAGCCGAGCCAGCTGATGAGCTCTAAACTTTAATCGTCAAAAAGCCGAGAAACGTCACGAGGGTGAGATGGCGGGAAACCATAGATAGAGCTATTTCACTTTGTGCCACTTTTGATTCTCATCGACCAGTCCTCCAAGAGGCATAATTTCCCCATCCGGCGGGCTATCAATGTACTCACTATAGAATGCAGTTGAAGCCGATCGTCAAGGTCCGCGCCATCTATTGCTCTTGTCTCAAATCTTACATGGTTGTACGGGATCCATCGTAGCGATGCGTATTCTTCCACATGCGACCACGAGGACCCGATATGGCACTCCAACTCTGTTCAGGAGACTCTCAAGGCGTATGAGGCGTTCAGCGCTTTGACGAGGCGAGATCAACCATCGAGCTCAAGCCCAGTTTCTAGTTCGATAATGATCCCACTAAAGATCTAAAACCCGGCCAAAGGCCAAACGACATTCTACTTCAAGACTGGACTAAGAGTTGCGCCATCTCTTCTTGTCAAAGCCTTGTTGAATGATAGTTTTGCCTTGTGTTTCTCCTCTTCAAGCGCCAATTCACCACTTTCCGCATTCATCATCCCCCCTGTCGATCGGAGATTGACTGGAGCGACATATAATTACCCCCCGTTACTCATTACCGACTCACTTCCCCTCATCCTTTTCTTTGCTTGTCTCATTCGTACCTATCCCATCCAACACACTATCTCGTGCGACTCTTCACCAAGTCGACACACCC
>JALPBY010000154.1:0-21240 GCA_026538315.1 Cryptococcus sp. GC_Crypt_6
AAGGCCGCCAGAGGAAGTCTACGCTACTCAGCTTGGTCAACTAAACGGGATGGTGAGTGCTTACTCTCTTCAGCCGCTTAGAAGTCGATGTAAAGTGGATCTAGGACTCGCAGCTGACTCTCTAATAGGGCTTATGGGACGCGCAAAAGAACATACGGGCGTTAAGGACCACAGGCGGCAACGTCGAAGCTGCTATTGAGCTTATTTTCTCTGGACAGCTCGATCAGCCTCAATAATGGGAGATGTGTCGTGGTCACGACAGGATGCCCGACAAGGGCTGAGAGTAAATGGTATCATGTGAGGGTCGAGGTTTTGTCTCGTTCGTGCGAATGGGCCGAATTGTAGTTGAACAGTTTGTGATAGAAGACACTATGCTATGCATATACCCTATATTATGCTTCTACAGCGCTACTGCGATGATCGGTATGAACACAAGGAGAGAGAAAGACAGAATCTACATTTCGTGATCATTAAAGACCACGTCTAATGTTGGCGGGTAGTAGGGACCTCGCCCTTTGCAGCTGCGACCCAGTATGAGCCGCCGGGGAAAGCGTAATCGGCCTTTGATTGGTCGTACATCTCGATAGAGTAGCCACCCTTTGAATCCTGGGGCACGTTGTATCGTCCTTCAGAGTTGATGGAAACGGGGTACAGGAAGTGCTCGTGCAAGTGGCTACAACAAATTGTCAGCTCGTGTAGTCTGCTATACTAGTGCTGGAAGATTAGGATATACTCACTCGACAAACTCGAGGACGTTGCGCTCCATGTCACCTGAGACGCAGATGTAGTCGATGAGGGAGAGGTGGATCTATCATCGCACCGCGCGTAAGCCGACTGTAACTATTTTGGCTGGGTGCAAAGAAGAAAGCAGACTTACGACATATTCACAAAGACCGACACCGCCGGCGTGGGGGCAGACAGGGACGCCGAACTTGGTAGCCATGAGAAGGACAGATAAGATCTCGTTGACACCGCCCAATCGACACGAGTCGATCTGGCACACATCGATAGCGTCTAGCTGCATCAATTGCTTGAAGACCATTCGGTTATGTGCGTGTTCTCCTGTAGCGACTCCGATACCGTGCGGCTTGAGGGCTTTGCGGATAGCAGCGTGGCCTACAACGTCGTCGGGAGCAGTCGGCTCCTCGATGAACCACGGCTTGATGGGCTCGAGGCTCTTGACGTACTCGATAGCCTGTGGGACGTCCCAGACCTCTGTAAAACGACAATAACGAGCTTGTCAGCAAGGTGTTTTCGCACTGCACCGAGTTTTCTGCTCTGCACTCACGGTTAGAATCGATCATAAGAACACAGCCGGTAGGACCAGCGTTCTTGTCCTTGATGCTTGCTGGGTCGATGGGCTTTCGGCCAGCGGGGATGTTCTTAGGGTCGTCAATGATGGATCGGATCAATTTGCCTCGTCGCAAGTCGTCGGCAGCGTCGGCTCCGACCTTGAGCTACAGGTACATACATCAGTCAGCGTCGTCCACAGATCAGAAGCAGTTGCGGTAGACAAATCAACATACCTTGAAGTGGTTGAAGCCTTGGTCCAGAGCGTGCTGTGTCAGAGTTCGGACCTTTTCGTCCGAGTATCCGAGCCAGCCGACACTAGTGGTATAGGCGGGGTATCCTCGTTTGATGACCTCTGCCTCACGAGCCTTCTTGCCGGCTTCTTTTGACTTGAGGATCTCGAGCGCCTCTTCGCGGGTAAGAGCATCGGTGATGTATCGGAAAGAAGTGGCCTTGACGAACCTGCACCGTCGTCCGCGATCAGCGTCAAAGCCCAACAATGATAACAGTATAAAATCACTCACTCCTCAGGGGTAAAATCGACGATCAACTTCCACAATGGCTTGTTAGCGTGCTTGGCGTACATGTCCCAAAGTGCGTTGGAGACGGCAGCCGTAGCAAGGTGAATAACACCCTTCTCAGGTCCGAGCCATCGGTGTTGGGGGTCGGCAACGACTATATTTCGCGCATCATTAGCAAATGAACATGATCGTTCATGCTAGTAGAGCAAACTCACGGAAATCCCAGAACGAGCCCATGTCGGCAAAGATCTCGCCAACATCCTTGCCGATGATACGTTGAGCAATTTGCTCAATGGCAAAGACGACAATCTCGTTTCCTCGACCAATGGCTACGAGGAAAAAAAGATACAGTCAGCGGCTGCTCTGCTGTGATACAACGTTGATTGATGCTAAAAGACATTGACGACTTACTAAAGGTCATTCCTTGACCCTTGAGGTCACCATCCGTGAAGAGGTCGATGTATGCAGCGGAGTAGTCACATTCCTTGTTCCTGCGATAGCACATGGTGTCAGCACCAAAACACCCGATGACCAGCTAGCGAGCTCGCTCACATGGCATCTGTTCCGTCGCCCGTGACATTCTAATGATGCGTGAACAAGCAGTGGTTAATAGCTGTGTTGGGAAGGCAGCTGCGCGTCATAGAAGAGCTCACGGTGGGGAATCGGACATCTATACGCCAGGGCACCGTCAGCAAATTTGAAGACATCGGGCATGACAGAAAGGAGCTCAGAACTCACCGTGGACTTTGAAGCTGGTGATCTTCTGGCCGGACATATTGAAGCTGTGTTGTGTGAGGTAGAGCTGGATGAAGAGGAGAAGTAGGCAGGTATTTACGAGAGGGGGATGAGAGAGGAGTCTACAACAAGAGAGCAGGGGTTAGTAGCTTTATATACCAAAGTCTATCTCTGACCCCTATCCACTTGAACCCATGTTTTTTCTCGTTACCACCTTGATACAACGTTGAATTCTCTATGCTATGGTGCATAACACTGACGTGCCGGCCCGCCTGTCGGCCCGGAAAACGTTCCTGAACACGTGGCAGGACCGGCTTATTTTCCCGGCAGTTGCCGCAAGCGATCGCTAAGTGCCACACTCTCCTTTCAATTGCCGTGTAGAGTATACTCGAGTACAGTGCAAACGAACAATGGGATGATTGGAGTTGATGGTTGCCACGTGTCGCGGTCGTGCCTGGTAGCGAGTTATCTTATTGTTCGTTTGTTACACGATATCCTCATTGTCCTCACTGTCCCTCTCGCCTTGCAGCTCTCCTCCTCGTATCCCTGTACCCGTCCGCAGACATGATGAGTAGAAGTTGGCTCCCGCCTTGCTTCACCACTGTCAGTGGGAACATGTCTCGGCTTACAGTCGAGAGCCAAGGGGAAGGGGGGAGGGATGAAGAACGAGCAAAGGCGTTTCGGACTTTTGGTCCACTTCGATGTCTGCATGGAGCAATGCAATATCATGGTGTTTGTTTTGCGCTCGATAGTCCGATGATATGGATCTCATCATTCTTTGCACCACTTCTGAACTTCGAGATATACTTTTGTCAAAGAGCATAGTGTGCTCGGCCCATCTAGCGACCAAACTTTTTTCGCTGGTTGAACCAACTTCTACGGTTCGATCAGCACTTTTGCCAAAGGACGCTGTGGTTCTTACAATCTAGAAAGATGTCTGACACTCACACACGCATTATCCCGTCCACGCCCCCTTCACGTTCCCTAGCTTCCCCCATATCCGTTACACAAGGAGAGAAACGCACTCCTGCGCCTGCTTTCTCCAGACCTCCTTCGAGCCACGCATCAACAGCCTCTTCATCCAGATATCCACCAGTATTCTCACCTTCTACACCGATTCCACAAAGACATAACCCTTCCACGCCACCGTCTCGCGCACGCTCGAAGGCTTCATCATCTACTTCTCCAACGTACCAGCGAGCCCTCAACACCGCATTACCGCTGTCACCAGCAGGAACACCTTTTTACTCGTCTCCACCTTCGTCGCTCCCCTCGTATTTCGGAGACGACGTCGAGTTGACGCATATCACCCCTCGCCGTACTACACCACCAAGCACCAGTGTACATTCCGATTCTCCCTTCGATGATCGGCATTCGATCGTATACAACCCTCGACCAAAACAGATGAATACAGTGCTCTCTGATGAGGACCCATTCGAATGGCAGGACGCAGTAGTTGGTGGAAAACAAAAGACAATGCCAGGGTACAAGTTCTCCAGTCTTTCGCCTCGTGCGCTCGACGAGCAGGGCGAGCCAATGGCCTTTGGCCCAATGCTGAACGAGGTCCGACCGGTATCTGCCCTACGCAGATCGTTATATCCCGCTAATTTGCCATCCATCCCAGCGTCGACGTTTGACGATCATCCAGATCTCGACGTAGCGTCCAGCCCTCCAGAGTTTGCAGCAACACTGAGGATGAGGCGAAGGGAGCTTGACCCCGTCAAACCGACGTTTCGCGGCTTATTCGCCTTGTCGACAAAACGAGACCTTATTTTCCTTCTTATTCCTGCTCTCCTTTTCTCGATCGCTTCTGCACTCATCCCACCATACATGTCCCTAGTCATCGGTGACGCATTCGCCATCTTCGCTGCATACCCTTCAACAACTGTATCAGCGGAAGTAGCAGCGCGAACAGCACTGAAGTCTGGTGTCGCCACTACGTCCTTGAAACTCACCGTATCCGGGACTTTGGCAGTACTGTTCAACTACGTCAAATGCGTCTTATGGATCAGGTATGGCGAGACAATCGCAGATGGCTTGAGAGAAAAGGTGTACGATGGTGTACAAGGCAAGCCAATGGAGTGGTTTGACCTAGGCATGGGAATGGGGATGGACGGTGAAGAGGACGGCCAGAAAACAGAAGCGATTGGCGCAGGTGGACTAATGGCGAAATTCACCCGGTGAGTGACCATCACGCTAATGGTATGTTATACTAACCGATGATGTAGGGAGACAGACGACGTGCGACTAGCGCTATCTCTTGCCTCCGGATACGTTGTGCAATACGTCGCGATCTTCGTGCTCTGTTTCATCCTTGCCATGGTCAAATCACCCGTCCTTACCCTAGTGACGTTGTCGACAATACCACTAGTAGTCCTCACTCAGATCGCAACACAAGTGCTATGCGCACCCTTGTACTCTGCCGAACGGCGAGCGTTTGCCGAAGCTTCTACAAGCATCGAGCGAGCAACCTCGGCAATCGCCACTGTCAAAGTGCACAATGCTGAGCAAGCAGAAGGCAATCGCTTTTTGCGACCGATCACAAGAGGCCGATCTGCTCTCATCCGTCAAGGCGCGGTATGGGCTGTCTCGACCGGCTTGACCGACTTTCTGCTGTTGGGCACATTCGTCATTGGGTTCTGGTACGGAGCCAAGATCGTTCGAGACGGTAAAGCGTCTAGCGGATCGGTCATGACATGCTTCTGGGCATGTCTCTTCTCGGCAACATACCTCCAACAGGTCATTCCACAATTGACTACCGTAACCAAGGGGAAGAACTCTCTCGCCTCACTATTAACAATCATAAAAGATGAGCCGGATCGACCGCTGTCCGGCAACCCGTTCTCAACAGCTACGTCTATTACCACACCGTCTTTCTCCGCGACAACAAATGGTCATTCGCCGGCGAAGAAGACTACAAAGCGCAAATCCCGTCCGCTCAGCTTGCGAGGTCTTCGACCGGCGCGATGTCACGGCGAAATCGACTTTCGCTCAGTGTCGTTCGCGTATCCTTCGAGACCTGATAATTTGGTCCTTGGTGACGTTTCGCTCTTCATTCCTCCTGGCGAAACGACATTCGTCGTCGGCGGCTCTGGCTCTGGCAAATCAACAATTGCGCAATTGCTTCTACATCTATATAACCCGGTATTAGGGGAGATATGTCTCGACAATCAGGCATTATCGTACCTTGACCCAGCATTCACCCGTGAGAACATAGCGGCCGTCCAACAAGGTTGTATCCTTTTTGATATGTCTGTACACGACAACGTCGCAATGGGATTGGCGGGTGCTGGACCAACTAAGGACCCCAAGACTGGCGAGTCTCGACAGCGATCGCTGAAAGATGTCACTCGCAAAGAGGTGCAACAAGCTTGCAGGATGGCGATGATCGACGATTTCATCGAGAGCTTGCCACAAGGGTATGATACCATGCTAGGTCCCAGTGGATCGACTTTCAGTGGAGGTCAGAAGCAAAGGATGGCTATTGCTCGGGCGAGAGTGAGAGACCCAACTGTTCTCATCCTTGGTGAGGTTTGCTCCGTTCATCCTTTATGATGGTATTGTCACAGTAGAAACAGATGCTAACAGTCAGCATTGGACATGACAGACGAGGCAACCTCGGCGCTGGACCCGACTTCGCGCCTCCTCGTGTTTCAGTCGCTCAAAGCGTGGCGGAATAACCGCACAACTATTGTGATCACCCACGATCTATCACAGATAGTTGCTGATGACTTTGTCTATGTTATGAAAGACGGCCTGATTGCGGAGCAAGGATTCCGAGCGGACCTTGTGTCGAAATCGCACGGAGTCTTCGCTGCCATGGATGCTGAGCAGGCTGTTGCCCCTCTCCCTCCAAGACCTGTCGATGAGACGGAATCTAACCGTGGCGATTGGCAAGCGGGTCTTGACGAGATCCTAGACATGGAAAAGGAGTTCGAGGAAGTCCTTGATGACAGAACGGACAATTTATGGAGACCGTATACTCCAAGCTTCGCTATGGGCTTGAGGCCGGGAAGCGCAATGTATATCGATATGCTGGACGAATACTCGCGTGGACGCCGCTTCTCAGGTCTGGTGCACGGTAATAGCTCCAACCGAAACTCGACTAACGCTCGAACTTTGACCATGGCGCAAAAACGCTTGTCGTGGGCACCGGAGGATCTGGGCTCTCGCACACCAAGCCGAGCCAGTATGATAGGCGGTGATACAAACAGCGGAGCTACTACTAGAATGTCTAAATTGTCGATGGAGAGATCACCGAGGCCTAACAGTCGACAAAGCAGCTTTGACGCGCCTTCACCATACCGCAATCCCAGTCTAGAGACTGCTCGATCTCATCGTCCTAGCTTTGAAATCAAAAGCGTCGGCCTCCACTCGAAGTCGGAGAAGGGTAATCGCGACGACGTACGTCGCACGCTTCGCCAACAAAAGACAATGAGCGAGAACCTGGAAGACGAGCTCAAAGTGATTGCGATACCGAGCTCTGATATCAAAGCCGGACCAGAAAATACGGTCGAGAATACCGGCACCTCAGCTGTGCCCGGCATATTCTCACTCATACGAACCTATTTCCCAACTTTACCTGCCAAGTACCTCTTGGTTCTCGGATCCCTTGGATCGGTCGGACATGGAATCACCACCCCCGTATGGTCCTACTTCCTATCAAAGCTTATGACCATCGTTGGTGCGGGCGGAACGGACACTGCTGGTTTAACAAAATTTGGCCTTATCGTACTTGCGATTTGCGCTGCGCAAGGCCTCTCGGATTGCTTGAGAGAGTACTCCTTTGTGGCATTATCGGCGAAATGGTCTCATCAGCTTCGGCGGGAAGCCTACCACAAAGTCCTTTCTCAAGATAAAGTATTCTACGACCAATCGATCAACTCACCCAGTAGATTGGTTCAGATCATCATCAAAGACGCGGACGATGCGAGAATGCTCATGTCCCATGTCATCGGGAACGCGGTCACGGTGCTTACCATGGTCGCACTGGGTATCATATGGGCTATGATCGTGGGATGGCAATTGACCTTGATTGGGCTAGCGCTCGGACCGTTGTTCGGCGGGATCATGGTGCTGAGTACCTACATGGTAGGCAAGACTGAGGTCAGGAGTAAAGCTCGGCGAGAAGCAGTGGCGCGAACTTTCTATGAAGTACGTTCTCGTGGACTTGACTTGTACAAAAGGTACTGATATATCGCAGAGCATCGCCAACATCCGCGGTATCAGGGCGATGGCATTGGACCCCGCCTTTCTCGAACGATTCGATCTCGTTCGCGGAGATGCGAAGCGTATAGGTCATTCAACTGGATGGGCCATCGCCATTGGCCCCGGTCTGACAGGTGGAATACCTCTGTTCGCTCAAGGTCGGTCGCGGTCAAACCTGTGCCCTGTAATCCAATACTGCTCTGATAGACTGATGCTGATTTCCTTGATTCAGCGCTGATGAACTTTGCCGGCGCACAGTTCATGCTTCAGAACATCATGAATTATGAGCAAATGCTACAGGTGTACAACCTCGTGCTGTTCAGTCTGACCTTTGGTGCGGGAATGCTAGACTTTAGTGAGTTCATGTGGCAAGCTGTTTGATTAGCCTCGTTGCATTGCGAAAATCGAGGCTAAGACTTGTGCTAGTTCCAACTCTCGCCAAAGCCCGCGTCGCTGCACACGACATGAACCGCCTCTATCACCTTTCGACAAGTACGACCGAGTCGCAGGGCTCGCTTCGATTCCCAATCTCAGGACATGTCCGTTTCTCCAATATCTCCTTTGCATACCCTTCCCGACCCGATATACTGGTCCTAGACGACGTATCCTTCACTTTATCTCCTGGCCAATGTGTTGGTATAGTCGGACCCTCAGGATCAGGCAAGTCGACCATTGCCGCCCTACTCCAACGATTGTATTTGCCCACTAGCGGTAGAGTCTTATTTGACGATAATGAGAAGTTCGACCTGCGAGATGTCGACACACATTGGCTGAGAGAGCATACAGCCGTCGTCTCGCAGTCGGCCAACTTGTTCGACGCAACTATAGCCGAGAACATCGCCTACGGTTCTGGCTCTGCCTCTTCCCAAGAGAACCAGGAAGGCAGCGTAAGCGGCATTGCGCTGAGCGAGATCCAGCGCGCGGCCAAATTAGCAAACATACACGATTTCATCCAAGCGTTGCCAATGGGTTACGATACGCCCTTGGGTGAGAACGCAAGTTTGATCAGTGGTGGTCAAGTGCAACGACTCCAGATCGCTCGTGCGTTAGTGCGGAGAAATCATCTGTTGATACTGGATGAATGTACTTCGGCGTTGGATATTGATAATCAGAGAGCTGTATTGGATACTATCGATCAGATCAAATCGGTGCGTTGCGTAACCTTGTTTCCACCACCTCCTATCCCTCTTATTCCTCTGTTTTCCTTCTCTCACCGAGTGCTGATTGGCATTTTCGCTGATGATTGACGTCTATAACACGCAGACACGAACAACAATCTTCATCACGCACTCGACGGAAGCGATGAAGCGCTGCGACCGACTCGTCGTTTTATCGGAAGGACGGGTGGTGGAACAAGGTGCATATTCCGAGTTGATCAAGCAAGGAGGAGCATTCGCTTCTCTCCTCAGGGCTGGAGAATGGGAGTGATTTCGTGTGATAGACGGTGATTTGAGTGGGTAGCGCATGTGTTATACTTTGCTGGTAGAGCGTCTTGTACGACACTAGCTTTGTTGATCGGACTGCAAGGCTCGATGGCCTCTTGTACCACATGTATCCTGCCTCGACATTCTTCCTTCTCAATCTGTTGTCACAATGCGACCAAGCTTAACACACGGACTTGTACATGACATGGGCTATTATATGAGAGTATGTTGTCTACGTTATATACAATGCGTTATACTCGTTATCTACATGGACAGTATGGGTCTAGTGAGACGTGATGAACAGAGACTAATCTATTTTCGAGCGCTGAATATATCATGAGTGAGTCGTTATGACCTTCCTATCCTCCCGCCAGCAGCGTGACTGAGCCATGTCGACTTCAAAGCCTTACTCAATCGTCCTCGTCTCCCACGCCAAACAACTTGATCAGATCCCTCACACTCAACCTTCCAAGTCTACCTCCTTCACCTTCGCCCATCGCTCCGTCGGTCAAGGCTTGCTTCGATTCCTGCAATGCCATTATACGTTGCTCCACCGTGTTTTCAATCACCAGCCGGTGTACGTGCACCTCTTTAGTCTGGCCAATACGATGAGCGCGGTCAACTGCTTGATTCTCCGTCGCCGCATTCCACGCGAGGTCAAGGCAAATCACCTATATAACCTTGTCAGCTTCTAGTCACATCTGCGAGACGATCAGCTCACATGGTTTGCAGCGCACAGGTTCAAGCCTACACCGCCGCACTTGAGCGACATGAGTATGACTCGTGGCGAATTAGGTTCCTCCGCAGGTCTGTTGAACTCCGCAATGGCGGCTTCTCGCGCGTCTTGTTTCATTGATCCGACATAGGTGACATGGGGCACTTCCTTGCGACGAAGAAAAAGAGCACACAACTCGATGTATTGGACGAATTGTGAAAAAACGATTATTTTCTGGGAGGGATCTTGGGCGTGCACCGCGTCGACGATGTCACTATCGTGGGTAAGCAAACTTTGTGAGCCATCAAGCCGAATGGTGATTAAGTGATGGCAAATGCTCACCCAAGCCTTCTCATTTTCGTGGAGGGCAAGACGTTCTCGATAGCCATTTCATCCTTCACATCAGCGGAAGCGCCTTCGCCATTGGAGCTCATGGTGCCTGGGGCCTTTCTCTTCTTCTTTGCGAAAGGACCTTTATCATCCGTCTATATGAGTACTCCGCATCAGCTTTCTGGTCTTCACTTGCACATGCCAATCCAAAAACTGTACCCACCGCCTTTCGCTTGCCCTTCTTCTTGTCGGACATGCTGGAATCCTCGTCATCACTGAGCAGTTCAATTTTGCCTTTAATCTCAGCCTCATCGGCTTCGCTTGCTCCTTCGGCCATGTCATCATCGTCCTCCGTTTCATCGGGCAGGAACGCCGCTGCGCGAAAAATCATCTTCTTGTCGATGATCGCTCGACACATGGGACATTTCCGGCGTCCAGCTTGAAGATCGAGATCGCTGATATCGGGATCGTTGGACGGACCGTTGAAGATTTCTTCAAGGCACGTACAGCAGTAGGAGTGGGCGCAAGGGGTAACACGCTCGGTGATGTCGTTGAAAGCTTCAAAGCATACGCTACACTCGCTTTCCTTCACCGCATCGGGATCGGGTTTGATGCGTAGCTCGTTCTCGAGAAGTCGCTCACGGCGATCGGCAAGCATTGTAGTGATCCGGTTAACAAGCACTTGTCCGATGAGGGTCATTGCTCGAGCTCGTTCCGCAATGTTATCGGTCTTGACTTCCTCAACCCCAGAAAGAAGATCTTCGTCTGTGACAAGGACGTCACGCTCATCAAAACCGTCACCGGGACTGCGGCGGAGAAGCCAAGGGTGGCCTGAAATTTCGGGTTAGCTTCGCACAGGATGACAGTTGGTCGACAGCCAAGACAACTCACAAGTCAATTGTCGAAGTCGCATCAGCATGACCAGCATGATGGAGTAGTGCTTCATCACAGTGCCTGTTGGCTGGTGAGTATTTGATCTTCAACCCATAGCAAGACGATGCTTACCTTTTTTCAAGAAAGAGTTGAATTTGACTTGGAACTTGTTTTCGATAGCAAGGTAAATCTGTCTCTCCTCATCTGTGAACTCAAGCGTCACGACTTCTGTTGTCTTAGGAGGAAGCTCGAGCAGCTTTTTCCCATTCAACAGCGATTCCTTGTGTCGCCTAATGCAGCAGGTTCGGAGGATTGCCTTTTCATACCAGTCGAATCAGCGCTCTGGTTGTGATAATATACAGTGACTACCCTGTTTCCCACTTACCTGGACTCGTTTTGTAGCCAGTTTGGGCTGTTGAAGGCGATATTAGCTTTTTGAAGAGATGACGCGAGAGAGGACTTACTTTCCGCCTTTGTACCTTGGAAATGTGGTCTCTGAAATGTTCCCACGTCCTTGACGGCGAAATCATAAGGAAGTGGAGATACGGGTAGATATCGTCCAGAGAGTTGAGAATAAGTGTGCCCGTCAAGCACCAGCGCAGGTGCGCATTGAGAGCGAAACAAGCCTTAGCAGCACGTGTGTTTTTGTTGCGGATCTGTGACAGTCATTAGCCAAGGCACAATGCTTCGAAAAGATCTACCTACCTGATGGGCTTCGTCCAGAATGACGCGGTACCATCGCACTTTCATCAAAGGACCTTGCTTCCGCGTCACCACGAAATCTTCGTCTTCGCTGGCGTCTGTATCGGCGATCTTCACCGTAGGTTTATGTTTGTCCTGTGCAACAGTCAGTACATTCCATGAGACTGACATCATCGATATCTCACTTCAGTGCCAAAGTCGGATACCAAAGTCCCGTACGTCGTAAGGACGACGTCATAGTTCTTCAACGCATTGGCGCTATTCGTTCGCTTCGGTCCGTGATGAATGACAACTTTGAATAGACCTGGGGTGGTCTTGCTTTCAATCTCGGCTTTCCACCTGTAGATCAGTCAACAATGAGCTTGGTCTTTTGCCCTGACGCTCGCCTAGGATGGGATATTTGTACGCACTGGGAAAGCAAGGCAAGTGGCGCAACAACAAGTGTTGCCTTGACCTTTCGGTCCTCACTTCGATGAGCCGCCATAAGAGCTATGGACTGAACAGTCTTGCCAAGACCCATACTGTCGCCATTGATACCGCCGCGAAACTTCTTGTCCTTCTCCTTCTCCTTCATAAATGTGACGCCCAGAACCTGACGAGTGGAGCAGGTGGTGAGCTGGACTCTATTGCGAGACGGACACGGCGGTACTCACCTGATGTGGCATGAGCTGGATACGTAACCCAGGAAGATGATCCGTGAGTGCCGTGAGCTGAAGTTCCTTCAACGCGTCATCGACGGTAGTGTCTTCGAGGAAGTCTTTGAGATTCTCTTCGAAGAAATCATGCAAGCTATGATACGCTATCAGCTTGTTTCGCCTTGCACTAGCATTTACTCACCCTTCATTGGTCGTAGGCCGATCATACTCATAGCCGTATCCATAGTCGGGGATATCTTCCGTACCGTCAGGATTGAGGTGTGGTGGGCCCATACCAGGTACCAAAGCGCCAGGTACATATGCACCTGGCATGGCGTAAGGATCGTCATCGAAATAGCCATTCGCTTGAATCACTGGGGACTGGTGAGGACGATTCGTGCCAAAGCCTGCGGTAGGGTAAGAGGATTCCGCGAGAGCATTGTATACGCCTGAACCGATGGTCATCGGCAGATCCGGACCATTTTGCCACCCTTGTCGCGACTGCAGTTGGAACGGGCGCAAAGCCGATGCTAATGCCGGAATGTATGTCAACAGGGCTTGGGGTGGGTCGATGTAATAAGGATAATTCGCGCTCTTCAGGTGTTGCATCGCCACAAGACGGTCTTGAGCGAGGGTCACGAGGTTTCGGTGAGGAGCATACCTGCAAGCACGACCGATGTCAGCGCACGACCTCATCGTCGAGAACAAAGCAGGCTTACAAGGGGCGGTATTGCACAAGTAATCGTTCCTCATAGTCGTAGGCCATGTTGATGGCAGACAGCCTGGCGTCAGCGCCTGGAATCGATCGGTACTGTCAGCATGATCTAGCCAGATACTGTCGAACCTACCAGATCCATGTCCAGGTAGAGGGCTAAGAGGTTTCTGGTCTAGCATTCCAGCAGCATTGCGCGATGATCCAGACACGCCGATGTCCGGAAACGGCCCGCGCTCAGATTTAGCGTAGTTGCCGCTAAGCAAGTCCGATATACTTGTCTCTGGAGCGGTGGAGCTGCGCGCGTTGTCCTGGCGGTGCTTGCGACTGCTTTCACTCTTGACTAATTTGAAGATGGGCGCCAGAGGCCTACTGCTCGACCTTTGAGAGTTGGGGTTGGATTGAGACGAAGAGTGCATTGGGCGCTTGCCTTTATCCTTGTATGAAGAGGTGAAAGGTGGCTCATCTTCGTCGTCGGATAAGGGGATAGGGTTATCTCTGTTGGTGATCTTTCTGTATTCTTCGGGAACCTCGGACTCGGCAAGTTCGACGACCTCATCATCGGATACCGATCCCGACGAGATCGAGATAACGTCGGAGGTGGAATATGCTGGGCGAGAAGACTCGCTTTTGCTGATCATTGAACCCATGGCAGGTTTGGTGTCGCGCGTGGGCTCGCTTTCGTACTTGACGGCAAAGGTGCCCGGCATGTTGAAGGGATGTGAAGGGGATGAAGAAGGGTAAGATGGTTGGTAGCGCTGAGTATGAGGATGCGATGACGACGAGGGTAACACGGGATAAGAGGGAGAAGAAGATATGCGAGATGAAGAAGAGGAAGAGGAAGAAGGAAACGAAGAAGTGCGAGTAGTTGACGGTTGGTGTGTTGGTGGTGGTCGTTCCAGTGGTACGCCCTGCGCATCATTATCATTATCAGCTTGGTCCAGTCAACCGGATTAGACGGGGGTTGACGTGGATGTTGAAGATTGCAGTACAAGTGAGACATAGAGTACTCACCAATCGCTTGCAACGCTCGGACCTCCCTCGAATATGCTCAGTTTCGCAACAGTGATCCTTCGATACATTGTCAGCTCCGTTCTCACACTTGCTTGCGTGGTAATACTCACCTTATAGTCTGAAAAGCTACCAAACCCATCTGATCGACCACCATCGGGTCTTGATGGGTCAGCAGAGAGGACGATATCTTTCCAGCAGTAGTCCTCCATGCCTGTCGTGAATCGTTCGAATCAGCCTTCAGAGCACCTCATGGTTTCAACATCAAACGAAGGGATGTGGAAACACATGTGATGGGACGATTGGACTCACAAGTAACAGTGCCAAACCCATTGCCTCCGATCGTACTTCCCTTCTTCCCAGGCTCGGCAAGCTCGACAATGAAGTTGGTATCATTATAACATTCACCAAGATGTCGCTTGAACAAGTCGAGGTAGAATGCTGGCGTGGGCTATATCATTTGACCGGATTGACATTAACGAAGTAGGTCAGTAACAGTTGTATTTTGCGCTATACGGAGCAAGCTCACAGCATCAGGCTCTTCGTCTAAGCCTAGAGTCTTCCGAGCAAGGTCTTCCTCCTCCACCGCAGAGCGCGGCTTGGCAACAGCCCTCGACATACTGCGCTCGAGGCTCCTCCCTCACGGTTCTAAAGCAATTGCAGGTGTCGCAGCGCAAATGCGTGTCTCGGTCTTTACAAGATGAACATGGAGAAGTCCCTATAGCCTATCGCCTATCGCCTATCGCACATTTGCTCGTTGAATCTCGTTTGAAGGAGATCAGGTCGGCATAAAAGGTCTCTCTCGTATTTTGGTATCTACGTTGAAAGATCTGATTTGAGATTTCGCGGGATCACAAGACGTTAGACGAGGTCGCAATCGATATATTAAATGTGTCTCGCAAGTGCCTGTTTACACTTTGAACAGCTCAAGAAAGTGCCGCAAGATCACCCATTCCACTTGTGAGGCGGTGCAACGACAAGATTGTCGGACGATTGTGTGATGGGTGATGGGATGAAGACGCGCTTGGTCCAAAATTCATTACCGCCTCGTAATGATCATCTTTGATCGCAGCTGAAAACCGGCGCGTGCGAACATGCTGACTTTTTAATGATGATGGTCGCATGATGGGAGATAACGGATAAACTCGATGTCGCTTTAAACGTTTCAAGTAGCCTGTGTCATCAAACCAGACGGGCGAGCATGAGCATTCATGATAAATCGAGCACAAGCAACACACGAGCAACGAATACAAGCAATATGTGACATGCGGCTGCACAAAGCGCCATGCTATGAAAGATATGTGGCTAAGATGCTACTATACTATGTACTATCTGCTCAATCTTCTTCACTCTCGTCCTCGTCCTCTTCTCCAGACCCACTCTCCTCCGCCTCCAGATCCAAGAACCCGCTCTCTGAGCCGGACTCTAAAGGATCGTCCTCATCATCGTCATCCTCGTCACTGTCCTCTTCATCCTCGTCAGACTCCTCGCTACCCGCCCGCATATCAATATCTTCAACTTCACCTTCCTCGCCCACTTCTATAGGCACAGCATCATCCTCATCTTCACTCTCTCCCTCGATGTACACTTCACCTTGGCCACCCTTCTGGCCACCGTTCCTCGCAAGTTCGTTCGCTTGCTCGGCAGCAATGCGCCGCATGGTGATCTGAGCAATGGCCAGATCCAATCGACCAGAGAGGGATTCAAGAGGTTGGTACAGCTGCAGACGGTTGTGAAGGAGTTGCGATAACGTTGCGAGGTGCAGGGGAAGCGAGGGCATTGTCATGAGGATCGCGCCGCGCTCCACCAAAACTCCCTTGACCCACTCCACCGTACCACGACCTTGCTGTTCGAGTTGAACGCTTCCCCTTCCGCCACCACGTTTGTTGGCACCCTTACCCTGACCCAGGCGCTCAACGCATGCCTTGAGCAGCGGCAGAGCCAATTGCGCAGGCATCTTTCGGATCGTGTTACGAATGAGAACGGGATTCCGGTGCGACAGGCATAGCGTGAGGAGAGCAGGGTCGGAAGTATGAAGTGCTTGAACGAGAACTCGAGTAAGAGAAGCAGCATTGACAGGTCCATCGAATGTCGCCCCCGCTGCTGCTTTCGGCTTGGCAGGGGTAGCATCGCCATTCGCTTGAGGCACTGAGCCATTGGGCAAAGCAAGCATGCGCTCGCCCAATGAGAGATCGGCCATGTCGACATCCGTCGGCAGCTTCTGCGCGGCCTCAGTGTCAGGATCTTCTGGTGCAGAATCGAAGACGGCACTAGGAGCGGCGAACCGCTGGATCGGCATTGTTGACCCACTCGGTGAAGCTCCGACAAGATCTTGTGAATCGCACTTCACGACTGTCGAAGCTCGCAGACCACCTTCCGGAAGCTCGTAGACCGCTGTATGCCACTTGACTCTGCCACCGCCGGCCATACGGCCACACAGCAGAGTCCCGGGCGCATCGTCGTCACCAAGCGTAAAGGCGACTCGGCAAAGTCTCGCTGTCCGCTCTTCCTTGCCCTCGACAAGTTTCACCGTACTCGGTTTCGAGTCAGACTTCGGGCGTGCAACGTCCAACTCGGCCGGTAGACGGAAGAGTGACACTTCGCCGGACTCGTGTAGGACTGAAAGAAGTGATGATGTTGTCGCAAGGGAATGAGCTGAGGATAAAGTCGGGGAAGCGTAGCGGTAGCTCAGCTTTGCAGGAGACTGAGGGGACAAAATAGTATACTGGGATATGGTACGATCGTCCTCCGACACCACCAGGAAGGAGCTGCCTTGTGATGATGTTGGCAATGGGAGAAGGGATGTGACAGATGAAGTTGACGCGGGCAGAGGATTTGAGGTGTATGTAATCTTCTCGGATGAGAGATCAAGGTAAAGATTTACGACGGATGAAGAGGCAACCAAGACATGTAGTGTCTCCGAGGTTGAGGAAGGGAGAATCGATATGGCGGTAGGGGACGGGATCGAAGATGGTAAGGGATATTGGTGGCTCACAGAGGAGGCATCAGGCGAAAGAAGAAGGATTGAGAAGGCGGTAGTGAAGACAGCTCCATGCTCGTCGGACCAAGCAGAGGTGACGGCGGCGGGTAAGTCGACGGTTCGTAGAAGCTCTCCTCGCTGAGGTGAGAACACAGCCAACTGTTTCTTCGCTGTTGCGATGAGAACAACTTCCTCATCAGTGCCTTCGGGGCCGGACTTCCGTCTTTTCTTCTTCTTGCTAGCACTATCTGTTGACGATATTGAAGCCCAAGTCACTGTTGTCGCACGACTCGCGCCGGCAACTTCCCATTCGGCAATGACTCGATCGGAAGCAACATCCCATACTTGCACTTTGTCCGCTGAGCCGAGGACAGGAGTTGCAAGTGCAAATTGAGTCCGGCTGGGGTTGAAACCAGAAACGGAGGATGAAGGAGGTGGAGATTGTGCAACAGGCTGTTGTGAGTGCTTAGGCCTCGAAGGCCCAGCGACTGGCTGGCGGGGTGCCATATTGAACGGATAGAAACTAAGGGCGCCACATCGGGCGTCAGCATGAAACCTCGCTCGAACTATGTGACATAACATGATGAGGGGTAGAGTGAGTCAGATTGGGTGCCCGGAAAATGGGTTTCGGGCCTTTACACCAGTTTTTTTATATGTAAGAAGACCGTCGTGTTGTATCGTCACTTATACACTCGTGACAGAGTGTGGAAGAGGGAACATCGAATACATGGGCAACAAGAGGGAAACACTCACTGTAAGGGTAACGAAGCGGTGCGAGGAGCTAGTTAAAGCGTCTCGCGAAAATTTTCAGATCGTCGAATAACTGAGTTTTCCATGTCAATCAGCTCATGCCCCTTTCGCTAGCCAGATACGAAAGGATGCAGGGAAGAGTGAGGAGGATCAGAAGAAATAAAACAGCCATGTTTTATCAGCAGTAAGCCCGCCAAACCCCAGAGTATTGCTACTCCAGAGCCGACGAGATTGCTCAGGCGGTAATTCCCAAATGGGACATCATTGTAGTAGAGGGAATGGGATATGGGTTGGGACACGCAGAAAATGACGGGCAAAGCGATACTCACTAGTTGACGGTCTATAATGTAGCGAAGAGGGGAACTCGCGGCTCGACCCTTATAATCGCCTACTGACGCAACAAACACATTCAGTGCCATTCTCTCGTACTCAAAATCACAGCGTGTCAGAGACAAAAGGATGTACGATGAGAGATCAGAGCTGTGCATTTATGGGTCTTGGGCACTTGGCCTAACAGACTCTAGTTTGAATGTTGAACACGAAGTCATCCGGGAGTGTGAGATGGGACAGGGGGCAGTTTACAGCTTCCTGTCGGAGAAGGCAAGACTCACTGGCTAGGATGTGTGCGCACTCGTGTCGAGGCGTCTTATTAGTGTTGACTGTGTAGTGACTGTGGTTGCAGATGAAGAGTGAGAAGAGGGGAAAGAAAGCAAGAACGAATTTTGCACAGATGGGAGAAGGTGGTTTCGAAATTTGTGCAGGTCACGTTCGCTTGGGTGTGAGTTTATCGATTATCTTTCAATCCATTTATGTCCATTTTGTCCTAAAAAGATGCAACGCTCACGGGTAACAGACAAGTTTTCAGAGTCTCATAGTCACTTTTGAGTTTGTGAACTATACAAGTCGAAGCGAAAAAGCAGTATAGCGACATGTCAGCTGTCGCTCAACCTCCCCGCCCTGCAGGTGCAGGCCCTCAGAAGAAGCGCAAGCGATCATCGAAAGCCCACTCGGAGGGCAAATCTGCCGCCGCCGCCACCGCTCAATCAGACAACGAAGATGGAGTCGCAGACACCAGCATGACGGTAGCTGAGGCGAGCTCGTCCAAGGTCACTTTGGATGCCCCGCAAGCTCTCGATCCTTCGGCCGCTACGCCCGCAGCTCGCTCTACGGGCTACGAGCGCCAGCCATTCTCGTCTCTCAATCTCTCTCCACCTACTATTGGTGCTATCCAGAGAATGGGTTTCGAGACTATGACCGAAGTCCAGGCGAGGACTATACCTCCTCTCCTCGCGGGAAAAGACGTCCTTGGAGCTGCGAGAACAGGAAGTGGGAAAACCATGGCTTTCTTAGTGCCCAGTGTGGAGATGCTGAGCACATTGCGATTCAAGCCTGTCAACGGTATGTCAACTCTACTTCCTTGTCAGCTAGTGTGTAGGGCTGACCTCTTGAATTTTAGGTACCGGCGTTATCATCATCTCGCCCACCAGAGAGCTTGCACTCCAAATCTTTGGTGTCGCCAAAGAGATCATGCAGGGTCATTCGCAGACTTTTGGTGTTTTGATGGGAGGCGCGAACAGGAAAGCAGAGGCGGACAAGTTGGCCAAGGGAGTCAACCTCATTGTCGCGACTCCGGGACGACTGCTGGATCATCTCCAGGTGAGTAGAGTGGTGCGAGAGTGGTCAGAGCGCACGAAATTTACTTGTCACGTAGAATACCAAAGGATTCGTGTTCAAGAATCTCAAAGCGCTCGTGATCGACGAGGCGGACCGTATTCTCGAAATCGGTTTCGAGGAGGAGATGAAGCAGATCATCAAGCTGTTACCTGCTGGTAAGTCAGTTCGTGCCGCATCGGTGACTCAAATAGCTCATATTGTATTCTGCAGAGAACCGCCAATCGATGCTTTTCTCTGCTACGCAAACGACCAAAGTCACTGATCTCGCTCGAATCTCCCTTCGCCCTGGTCCGCTGTACATCAACGTCGACCAAGAGAAGGAGGCTTCGACCGTCGACATGCTCGAACAAGGTTACGTTGTGTGCGATTCAGACAAGCGATTCATGTTATTGTTCACTTTCCTCAAAAGGAACTTGAAGAAGAAAGTCATCGTTTTCTTTTCGAGCTGCAATTCGGTCAATTACCATGCGGAGTTATTGAACTATATCGATGTGCCAGTGCTCGATTTACATGTAAGTCTCAAGTCCACTCGTACAAGGACCAGGTGCTGATGAAGAACGCGCTATAGGGCAAGCAAAAACAGCAGAAACGTACCAATACCTTCTTCGAATTCTGCAATGCCCCTTCAGGCATCTTGCTTTGCACAGACGTAGCCGCCAGAGGATTGGACATTCCTAAAGTTGATTGGATTATTCAGTTCGACCCCCCAGATGATCCTCGAGACTACATCCATCGTGTGGGCCGAACAGCGCGAGCTGGGAAGCAGGGCAAGAGTCTGTTGTTCTTGTTACCGAGCGAATTGGGCTTTTTGCGGTTCTTAAAAGTGGCCAAAGTGCCATTGAACGAGTATCAGTTCCCGCAAAACAAGGTTGCAGATGTGCAGAAGCAGGTCAGTCCGACTAGACGCAAAGCACAGCGGCAGATACTGACGCTACACATATGATAGCTGGAAAACCTCATTTCGAAGAACCATTACCTGAACACATCGGCAAGAGACGGCTATCGATCATATCTCCAATCCTACGCTTCATACTCTTTGAAAAAGATCTTCGACGTGAACAAACTCGATTTGGCCAAAGTAGGCAAAGCGTTCGGTTTCGCTGTTCCCCCCAAAGTCAATATTTCCGTTGGATCTGTCAAGGGAAGGAAAGAAAAGGACGATGAGAGCAGTTCCGATGATGAGGATGGACCTAAAAAGGCTTATTATCGCAAGAGGGGAAGGAAGTAGGTCGCGTGCTTCAGTATGTGCACAGTGGTATTTCTGTGTTACGCTTGTCATATCATCATGCATCTATTGGGCTTTCACTGTTTCTCTTCGTTTCGTATCGCTCTTAAGAGACGCATTCATGTCGTTACATCTATCTACGTGCAAAACGCTCAAGCCACCCACAAGGCAGTCATCGTAATCACCATCACCATGACAAGCTAAGAGAGTGTCCAATGCAATGCATAATGTTACAGACAAGGCGGCGTAACCCCCTTTTGTACGGTACAAATACAAACTCTCCCTCATAATATCATCTCAATACCCGCCATCTTCCGGCCTACCGCGCTTGAGACCGCCTCGATCGCCCGGTACAGCTTGATTAGGACAAGCGTTGGCAAAGTGTCCGTGCTTATTACATTTCTGCGAAGACATCAACGGCGATGTCAGCTACAAGTATTACGATTACACGTTCA
>JALPBY010000155.1:0-19569 GCA_026538315.1 Cryptococcus sp. GC_Crypt_6
ACGCAAAGAACTTGGCGTCCGCTTCGCCAAAGAAGTATTCCAGGAACTGAGAGATCACAGAAGATTATCAGCTTCCCCAGCCTGACGACCGACCAGCACACACGCCACGACTCGATATCTCGGTATAGACTCACCTTCTCGAAGAAGTACTCGTATTTCTCTTCGCCCAGCACCTCCTTGAGCGCAGCGCGGACCTGGTGTTCGTGCCCCGCATAACCAGTGATGAAGTTTTCCATATTCACTGATTGTTCACATCGTCAAAGCAGGATGATTAGCTCGAGCACAAGATGAACTCGCTTGCTACTTATGGTTGGGAGCAGGAAAACGTGAGCGAAGCGACTCACTCCATCCGCCAATAGCAGTACCTGTATCGCAGCAAAGATATCAGATCAGCTTGCCATCCAGTGCTGTCGGCATGTCTGGGCTGTGTCTCGAGTGTGTTGCCATATGAAATGATTACTTACCCTTGAGTATGATACGCTCGCCGCGAAGCATGATGTCCGTCCCTTCCACTACCAAGTAATCCTTCTTGCTCGCCGACTCCGCCTCGATAGCTGGTTTAGATTGTCCAAAGCCCATCTTCTGGTTTATCGTTACAGATCTTCAGTCGCGATTGACACAAATCTCAATTTGTTAAGGAAACAGCACTCGCAAGGGTTGTGCAGAAGATACCAAGCATGACCCACTCTACTGCTTCGCTAAACTTGTTAGTTACTTCTGTACTCGCTCATAGTAATCTGGCAGGTAACAACAACGAACAAACCTCCACCGGCTGTTGTCACGGCGCCGGACGGACCGGTTGAACAATACACCGGTCCAGCGCCATCTCAGTCTACGAGTATTTGGTTTATTCCGCATGCGTAACAATATCAATATGCAGCACTGCCTAATGCATCAAGTCCAGTAGTTGCTTCCGTCTGCGCTGCCAAGAGCGAAGAGACCTTCATCGCCGGTAAGCTCGGCAGCTAACATGCTCAGGTTTTGCAATTCCGCGAGTCACGCGACACTCAACGCTCTCACTGAAATTGTTCTGATTTTAATAGTCATATACAGCTACATGTTGAAGTGCATGTCAAATGGTCCTCGACTCGGGAGACTCGTATCCACTGCTCGACTGCTTCTCGGTCCTCTCCCCGTTGTGGTTTCTACAAGAATCGAAGCTATAGGGGGTACAGTG
Organism: Cryptococcus sp. GC_Crypt_6; assembly: GCA_026538315.1. Classification (NCBI taxonomy): domain Eukaryota; kingdom Fungi; phylum Basidiomycota; class Tremellomycetes; order Tremellales; family Cryptococcaceae; genus Cryptococcus; species Cryptococcus sp. GC_Crypt_6. Next base: position 1,178 of record JALPBY010000155.1, read on the forward strand.
GTTTGTAAGGGATATGTACAAAATTTCAAGCTTCAATAGAGCCTCTTCATTGATGCTAGAGTGAAAATCACTGGAACAGTCCCGACGGTAAATAAGACAACATCCATAAAAAAGCCTCCGTGGTCATCCTTGATGACAAGACTCATTCTGCCGACGCGAGGATGTGAAATCACCTGGCAAGGCTTGCTGCGCGCTTGCTTTTAGGCGGCAGAAACAGCTAATCCACCTGGCTGAGTGGTGGCGTCTTCTGACAACTGCGCCTGGTCCGCAGAGTCATCTAGTTTCGAAACGGAGGCACTCGATGCGCTCGATGGCGCAAAGTTCCATACCATAACATCGCCATCATCTAACAATGGTAAAGGCATCAGCACCAGCTTCAGTCATTTCGAGCTGGAAGAATTACTCACCAGAACCTGACACAATCATGTCATCGCTTAGCTGCAGGGAGGTAACAGCACCACGATGGCCGACCAGGGTTTGAACACAGTTGCCAGATTCGCGATCCCAGACTTTGATAGTGCGATCTAAAATACTATGTCAGTATAATGTCCTGAGAAATCATCATAATGGAGGCGCACCGTGAGAGGCGGAAGCAAGACGAAGCGCATCAATGTCAACAGCCCAGACACCTTCGATATGCCTGTCGTGTGATGTCCTATGTTAGCCAAGGACCAAAGACCAATGAACATGCGCAGACCACTCACCCGAACAAAGTCGCCTGCTCTTTACCACTCTCGACGTCCCAGAGCTTGACCGTTCCATCAAGACTTCCAGTGGTAAGAATCGCCTTCTTCTCTCTGCCCCTCGAGCGATCTCTAGACCTGGCGCGCTCATCATGGACATGTCCATTACCGTTGGCCGTATGCACGAATACTTGAGGTGCAACAGCCTGATGCCTGCTACGACCTCGATGTGCGGTTGGATCAAAGCCTTCAGGAGCTGCGTCCGATTCCGGCAGGTTCGCCTCGATTTGAGGTGGTGACGGTGTCAAGGCTGCCATGGATGCTGGAAGGAAGCCAGATGATGCGGAAGGCGAGGTGTTCCGATCACGTCGGCGATCACGGGCCATAATTTCCTCCTCGGACATGTCAACCATCAGTATTTTGATGCTTTGCACCTGAGCTTTGTGACCCTCGAAAGTTCTGATACAAGTCTGCTCCACCAAGTCCCAAAGCTTGATTGTCTGATCGTCCGATGCCGAGAAAAGCATTGTTCCAGGTTCAATACCTGGCTGAGAGGACTCGTTGCTGTCGGTCAGTCCGGGTGATTTAGCTTTGTGGCAGCGGCTGGAGACAGCTTGAGTGAAGCTGGGCATTGCAGTAGGATCGACGTCCGAAGGTGAAGTCTTGCCGTCCCACAATACGACGCTGTTGACCCATTCCTCATGACCTCGCAAGGAGAATTTGTTGCCGGTGCGGAAGTTCCAAACTTGGATAGTTGAATCTGCTGAGCCGCTCGCAAGAAGATAACCGTTGTAATTGAGACTGACGACGCCGTCGGTATGCCCATCAAGAACACGAAGACACTCTCCCGCACGCCAGTTCCACATTCTCACGGTGCCGTCCATCGAGCCCGTGAAAAGGAGCATCTGGTCAAACTGCAGAGTACGAACGGCTCGAGTGTGTCCACGAAGAATTCGAACCTCTTCGCCGGAATCGAGATTCCATACTCTGACGGTCCGATCATATGAGCCGGTAATCAAGACTGGGTATTTAGGGTTAGTCAATGCAGTGTGATACTGCAAACACATAACACCATCGCTGTGTCCCTGTCGCAGATGTCAGACAGTCTCTTCTGGACTTGCAGATCATCATCAACCCACCTTTAATGTCTTGGTGTTACACCGACCTTTTCTCCAATTCCTCTCGACCACCAACCTCTCGCAGTATACCGTCTTCCAGGGGCGCGTTAGCCTGACTTCGCGAGTGAGACTGCTCGAATTGATGGATTCAACGGCAATCGGAGTCGAAATCTCGCTGTCCGAGTCGTACAAGTCGTTACGCGCCTTTTTAACGGCTGGAACAGTCGGGGAATCAGGCGCGACCCGCTTGAGAGAGTTAGATCCAGGTATATAATTGAACATGGCAGGTGCGTCGCATGATTTCAGCCCAACCTCGTGCCGCAGATCTGACGGGACTGCCAGAACTTCGCTCCGGGTTACGAGGCGACTCTGTCCATTCTCGTGATCATGATTATGATCATGTTCGACCACGGCCGCCGGGCTTCTGTCGTTCAACTCGACCCTCAATCGCTTCCGTTCCAATAATGGTAGACCCCAACCGCACTTCTCGCATTTGCGGTCAATGTGTTGACCACACATCCGTCTCCACAACAGATCATCGTCTGCGAGGGCTTTCCACGACTTGGATACTTGAGCTGCACGGCCGAGTGAGATTGCGTCGAGGTATCCGAGGATCCGGAGTGATGTCTCGCGAGGTAGAAGGGAGAAAGGGTCAATGCGGATAATCTGGTTGAGTGAGTCGGATAGGTGGGACAGTTGAGAGCTATGCCATGAAATTGATCAGCAAGAAGTGAGTCGATGAGTGATTGGGGGGAGGAAGAAGAACTCTGTGGGAAAGGAAACTTACAAGCAGCACATGGTAAGAATACCCTCCAGGATGAGCTTTCTCCTCGCGTGCGGCGCATTGGAGAACATGGACCACATCTGTGTGATACCTGCTCTGTCGGCGGGGCCGAGGTTGTCGATGGACTATTGGTAGAAAAGATGCTTGCGTCAGCAGGGCCTTGTTCGACACTGCTTGGGTATAAGGCAGTAAAGCTTTTCTGCGTATGCTACGTTAATTGACTGACCTTTTGCAGCTTTTCATTGATGTTCTGATTTGCCATTTGCTTGTGACGCACACAGAGCTTTCTGCCTGCTCGCGAAGGAATGACATCGAGGGAATCTTGGGGATATGGATGTGAGCTGGAGCTGGCGCTGGAGCTTGAGGTCGAGGCGGGAGGGAAGGTCGTCATGTTGGCTGGCGCCGAAGATGGATGCATGACAAAGTCCCGGTGGCAAGTGAACTTGCGTTATTGTATTGTGTTAATGAGTCGTTATCGCTTCGTGAGCTCTCAAGATAGTGCTTTGGGGCGTGTATCAAGATATGAGAGCGGTGGACATGTCTACACCCAAGTCAGGTGTTGTTTTCGAGTGCTCAACTGGTCGAACAAGAAAGAATATGGTAAAGTCAAAAGGAGTCGGAAGAGGATGTGATGTGCATTACGAGATTGTCGTGCGAAGCAGCTGAGATTACGCTGTTAAGAGATTTTAACTGAAGACTGTCCTCGATTACGAATTATTCCTAATTACGACAACAGCCTATTAGGAAAAAATGAGAACGGATTATCAATCTCGCTACGAATCACACCATCCAGGCAAGATAATTCCGGGATCTCGGGAACAGCGGCCAATGTTCTCGTCCCCTCATCACCGAATGTCTATTACTCTGGCTGCACATGCTGCACATGCTGCACATGCTGCTCACAGTGCGCAGCATACAAAGTGCGACGCTCAGATCCGTCAGTTTCGTATACACGCTCACACACAGTACTCGTACAATGAATGCATTATCAGTAGCAGTCAGTGACATGATCAACAAACAGGAGATGAGCGAGACACGCCACTCCGATATCCCCTCGGAAATCCAAGCTGACCCAAGTCAAAGGGTGATACGTAGCCGCCTGGGAACGAAAAGGGTACCTGTGGGGTAATGGACTACGGCACTAGCATGGGTGACTGACATTCTAAGCCAAATGACGAGCGAATTCCAAATTGCAGCGGTATCCGCATGCGCGTGCTCCCGCAAGTGAAATACGAACGATAAGCCATACCAAAGCACGCGCGAGCACGTCACGTCGATCCTTTTTTTTTGTGAAGGTGTGGCGTCAACAGCCATGTCAATTAGATAAGGCAATTGCGAACCGGCGGTCTACAAGCGAGGCAAGAGCTCATTGGATCACGACAACACTGAGGAGCGTAAGCGAGCATGCATATCCCTATCTTTCTGCTCGAAATCGAGCGCCCAGATCCCGTTGATCAATTTCGGAATTCACAATGTCACCCGCCGGATCCACCTGACTCTTGATATCCTCGTCTGCTCTACCCCGCCCTCCATTTGGGACAATCACGTCTGCCCGGACATTATTTGATGCAGCTGTGTCCAGCTCTCCCACAGGCGTCTTACTCCCTCTTCTTCTCTTTCTCCACGCTATCAACTCTTTCAACAATCCTACAAGCAGTGGCACCGCAATAGGTGCAAAAAGTGGTGTATACACCGCAAACTTGTGTTCGTCAGGCTTACATGACATGTCTCGTCAGCATGTCTCCATCGTAACTGCGAATGACAAATGTAGACTCACGAAGTACAGAAGACCCATCATGGATGGATCGAAGAATGCCTCGTTGGCAAGCCCCACTGCGTCCCGAGTAAGAAGGAAGATATCCAGAGCACTGTGTTCACTCGATATCTGTCACTTCGTTCAGTCCACTGTTACAAGCCTGTCGAGGACAAGTTGAAGATGCACTTACCTGCTCTAACCGCTCTACAGCGCCCAGTACTTTGCCTCTTACACCTTCACCCACTTTCATCTCCCTGATCTTCTTCACCAGCCTGGAAATACCCTTCAAGGTCTTTCTCGCTTCGTCGCTGTTCTCCTTTGCCCGAGCCAACAGCACCTGATGAGCTTGCCATGCTGATAGAGGCTGGATCGCTTCTGCTGGTCTATGTGATGAGGAAGCCGACGAGTCTACGGCCACGTCCTTTGTCAGAGATAAAGAAGGAAGGGCAAGAAGAGAGTATAGGTGTTGAGTGAACAAGTGGAATGAAGGCGTCAAGGCGGTCAGGGGCAGGTGGTATGCTGCTGTAGTGGGCGCGGATACAGGCGGGTTGAGCAGCACCACGCCACCATATTGGGGAACGAGGAATGACTGTGATGAATCTGAGTGAAGATGAATGTCAGTCTAGGTCATTGTTCCTCAGGCGAAACGTACCAGGCAATGCCAAGCGTAGTGGCCTATGCTTGTGCGCCGGCACATAGAGTAGGAAGCGCAAGACGGGATTATTCGTACTACCAGAATCTGCTTTGTTGTCAGCTTTGTGTGCATTCCATACTGGATTGTGTATAGCTCACCCAAGGACCATTTTTCAGAGTTGACAAACACCTTCATCTGTTCCTCGTCGATCAACCACGCTTCATTCCTAGCTTCCTGAACCACTTCTTTCGCAGCACTTTCGACCTCGTCGCCGCCGGTTTTGGCAGCGTCGATGGCGAGCTCGACTCTGTCGGTGCTGTCGGAAGGAACGACCCCATAAGTTGGCTCGAAAGATAGCGGAGCATGGTAGAGGAGTTGTGATTCGATTGTAAAGTTGAATACGGCTCTCAACGGCTCCAAGTGAGGTAAGAAATGTTCTACTGGCTGTCAGCCGATGTCGCTTCAGATACAGCTGAACATGGTCTCACCAGCTATAGCACCCTCGATGTCCCAGCTCCGAACGTAGCTTCCGTCTGCTGCGTCTTCGTTGAGCAAAATAAAGCTGAGAGTGATATTGGGCGAATATTTGAGAGCTCTCAAAGGTATCTCTGGCGGGACAGCTGGATATAAAGCGAGTAAGCTGTCGATGAGCCCGGTTTTGCATTGCTCTGCAAAGGAGTCGATGTCAGCTATTCGTTGATCACGGGGTAAACTATGAGCTGACCTGATGGTGACTTGTCGCCGGTCTGCGCCGAGGATACGGGGACAACCAACGTTCCAGGCGGCAGACCACTGGACATGAGACCTGACCGAGGCGCTTGCACGTATGGCTCGAGAGTGCTGGCCAATCTTGAGGAGCTTAGGTGTGCATGCAGAGGTGATGGTGAGCCTGAAACATGCCATGCCGAGTCAGCTTTCTTGTCATACCGAACGAACCCTTTGCAGCGCTCGGTTGCAATAGAATGACTCACTGAGATCGTCGTCATATACCAAGTCACAGTTTCGAGACTTTCGGGGCTTGCCCAGCTCGTACATCTCATCAACCGCCTTTTCTACCTCGTCCCCCAGATATCGCAGAGCTTCGAAGTGCCCAGAGCGATCTACATCTCGCGTAGAGGCTGATGAGAAAACATCTTGATCGGCAGTAAGAAGTATCCTAGCGCGTACGTTCGGTAACTGAACACAGGTGCAGAGGATTTCAGAATGAGCTCAATATGACATTAGACTGGTACGCTTGAGCTCACAGTGAGGTTCTCCAGAGCATCTATACGATCTGTAGGCAAGCTCAATCTCTCGATGGATGTAGTATACCACCAGAATGGTATTGCTAGTAAAAAGAGGAGAGGGAACGAGAACAAGATTGATAATCTCGTCTTCTCAGGTGGGTTGAGCGAAGCTGTTATCTCGGCTGGTGTACGCTGGAGTCTCGCTGTTGCTGTTGTCCGCTTCTGATCCTCGGCAAGTATATCGGACGCCGGATGTGGGACCGTAAGGGACATCGTGGTGAAGCAACTTCAGTTAATGTTACATCGGTGTAGAAACATGATGCATTATTATTGCTTTGGTGAATGACAATGTTGGACTATTCGACAGCGCGCCAGTTCCGACGGAAATGCAGCTAGAGTACAAGTGGCATACGCAAGGCACTTCGACAGAGCGTGTGTACAATTGCGACCTGCGATATGATGCTCTCCACGTGCAAAGTGACATGAGTTGATGAGGTGGGAACAGGACGACAAAAGAACGCGTCTTGAGATCTGTTTCCAACCGTCAAGAGAATTTAGAAGAAAGGAGACCTCCTTTGTCTCAATGTGGCTGTGATGGGCGTAGCTCCCACTTCATTGGACAGAGTTCTGAACAGGAAACATAAGTCGATGAAGCCACCATAGCCCCAAACTGACGGGCACTATCAGACTGACGACTGAACAATCCCTCAATATCGCAAGAAGATGGCAGCGATCATACATATCAGTAAATATCACCACCACTAATGAACTTCAAGCTTGAGAGCATGCCTAACCTGTACTCGCTATGAACAGTAACATTCCACATAGCCTCGCCGACTCTGATCCTTGCGCTCATAGCCGATTTCCAATCGACGGTGAGAGCATGTATCAAGCCTGATGGTTCTCCGTATATCATGGATATACAAGGTGGACAAGAGATTCAACTCTATGACGAAAGACATACGAAGTGTCCTAATATCATATTCATTTTACAATTCCGGGTATGTAGGCCCTGGCGCCCTGCACTTGCCCCATTAGCTGAAACAGACTGTGTCGTGCAGGACGAAGAAGACTTGAAGTACTTTATCGATAAAGATTCCGCTCATATTCACTTCAAGGTAAGCTTGATCCCTGTTCTTACCTTTTCGCAGAGTCCATTGGCTAAGCAAGAGCCGAAACGCACGATCTATTTCTGCAGACCCGCTGCAAGACAGAACTTGGCGTACGGGAAGTCGAAGTGACGACTTTCGAACAAGGCGTATACATGAGGCATCGAACTCTGTTACAGCGTGACCAGACAGATTCAACCAATTGACAGAATAAATGCTCTGTTATGTACAAGCTACTTTGCTCTAGTCCTAGTACTTCTAGACGGCGCGTCCCCTTCTCTGCTTCGCTTACCGCCCCTCTCTGCGACTTCCCCTTCCTCCGGCCCCACCTCGCCATCTTCGAGCGAACTTAGTGATCCTTGTTGAGGCGCAGCAGGTGTAGTAGAGCTTCGTAGCGCAGATGGTCTGGCTGGCAAAGATTTTGAGGTCGAAGTAGATCGTGATGGACCGCTGGGCGGATTACGCGATGATGAGGATGAAGGTCGGGAAGGAAGTGCGTGATTCCCACTTGGCGGCTTGAGGCTTGATGAAGGTGCTTGTGATGGTGGGGCGGATGAGCGAGCATTGGTGTTCGCGCTGGTGCTGGTTCCAGTGCTGGTGCCCGCTGTAGGCTGGAAAGGCTGCGCAGTAGCATTGAGCTTCCCACCGCCACTGCTGTTTGACGAAGCGCCAACGCCAGCTTGATCCACCTCCATCTTCTCCACTTCTTCATCCGTCGCTGCGGGAGGAGCGTTCGCTTCAATGGGTAACTTGGTATTACGACATTCATCGATAAGTCTTGTGATTTGAGAGAATTTGTCTAGGCGGGATTGCACGGTCGAAAGGTATATATAATGTGAAGCGCGTTGTTCCTCCAGAGAGCTTTCGAGGGCGGTTATTTGCCTAGGCGTAAGTTTAGCATAGATTCTGGATGTTGTTGAATCCGATACGAAACTCGTGGACAGATACTCCGTTCCAAGTGAAGGAGGATATTGTATGAGATGCGCACTCACTCATCCAGCTCTGCTCTGCTCTTACCCCTCGCGCGAATCTTCTTGGCTACTTCATCGCACTGTATTTGATGATCTCTCAATCTACGTTTTGCGTCCAAGTCGACTTTCTCTTGAGCGAGAGTATGTCTCAGACTCTCCGTGCGTTGCACTATCGCGCCAAACAAGTTAGCTCTATAGCTACAACCTCTTTCATGGCCGAAGGAGTGGATGTGATGATCGGACTGACCAGTCTCCTCTGCTCTGCGAACATAGATATCCCGCTGTCTCTCTAAATTGCCCACGGAGGCAATCACGCGCTCGATGCCCATCCGCCATTTCATCAACTCCAGACCTATCATCTCTCGCTCCAAATCCGCATCTACTATTTCAGCTCCGTTCCCCTGCGGTCCTTTCTCCGCATCGTCTTTGTTCGTTGCAGTGAGGTGAGGAAAGCGATGGATCCTCCGAAGTAGTGGTCGTATGTCCCTATCTGAGTGTGTGATCCGGAAACGATTTAGTGCATCTAAGTATATAAACATAATCATTAGTATCTTCCTCATTCCTAGGTTGATTGTGGACAAGCACGACTCACCCTCCGTGAACGGCGCTGATGAAGCCATTGTCCAAGTAACTATGTGATCGGGGTCGATCCTTGATCAGTTGAAGACGTGTATTGGAGGTCGGACCTATGCAGTTGAACGTGTGCTATTCTGACAATGACAAGAGGAGAGCTTCGCAATGTATGACCATAGTTGTATTGCGAAATGACCAAAGAGGCACACATACGCCAATCACGTGATTAACCTTTTGAATGTTATGCTCGTTAATGACAGTAATGCATGACAATAGTCCGCTTTCAATGAATGCTACAAGGGGTACGGTGCTATGCCAAAGAACAATCCTCCAATCATCTACCAAGCTCACCCATTTTGATCCATACAGCGCCTTTGAACACTTGTCTATCGGTGATGCCCATACCCGCTAGTGGCTGGATACCCACCGTAAATCTGACCTGGCTGTGGTTGAGTCGAAGCAGGTGGTCTCTGACCTTGCCCTTGCCCTTGCACAGGCCCCTGAGCCGGAGAGTAGAACGCTTGCATGGGACTGTAAGGCGCTTGCTGCTGTCCCGGCTGAGGCAGTGGTCCCCTTCGTGGGTCGTATTGACCTTGACCTGGAGGTGGGCGAGCTTGCGGAGAAGGCTGCCAGTGTTGACCAGGTGCTGGACTGGCACCCGGGGGTAATCGTTGGGGAGGTTCCCAATGTCCATTAGGACCCTGCGCTTGGCCGGGAGGTGGGAGCGGACGCTGAGCCTGTTGTTGAAATTGCTGCGGAGGCTGTTGTTGTGGGCGATATATTTGTCCCGGCTGAGGTGGACCAAGATTGAATATCTGTCCGGGTTGAGGACCGCTCGAAGCAGGTGGAGACGGAGAAGGGCGCTGCTGGAAGGGTGATGAGGGGCCACCGGGATACTGGAATATCTGACCCGGTTGCGGACCGGAATGTTGAGGTCGAACCGGGCGTACAGGCCCTGCCGCGCCAACGGTTCCACCGAGATCGGGAGGCACTCGGCCATCCGTGACGACTCTTCTCATCCCCGCTGTACTTGGCCCAGGAGGTGGAATGGGGTTTGACATCGTTCTTTGACGCGCATCGCCGTTGGGTCCAGGACCAGGGTTAGTGGATGGAGGCGGACCGAAGGAGGATTGCGGTATACCACCAGGCGGACCGCGAATGCCTTGAGGAGAGCCAAAGGGGTATGACGGATTCCCCTGGACAGGTGCAGGAGCATTTCCGTTGTTGCTTGGTGGAGAGAGTGAACGAAGAGGTGCTTTGGGTGACGGTGCCGCGTTCGGTCGGACGTGCTGTTGATGAGGGTGAGCTGGGTGTTGTTGATGTTGTTGATGGTGAACTGCCCCATATGGCTGCTGCTGAGGGTGTGGAGGACCTTGCGACGGTGAGCGCTGTTGAGGTTGTTGTACTGGTCTCATGGGCGGTCCACTTCTCAGCTCATGATCGACTTGCGCATTTTGCATTCCATATTGCGGCGCTCGCATTGGCGCTTCGTTATTCCTCCCATCTCTGGCTCGTTCAGGCTTCGAAAGACTTGTCTTCTTTCCACTAATGGGGGACACAGGAGACAATGACGCCGGACTTGTCGTCATCGGCGTTGGTGCCTGCGGAGGTACGGACGTTTCGATTGGCGCGAGAGGAGGCCGGGACGATGGTGACAACTTGCCTGCCGATCCTGAGTCAGCTGGTCGAGGTGGAGTACCTTTTACTGCGACTTTGATTTCCTCCTTCTTGTCATCCGGGTTTGAAGATCCCGCCTTCTTCTCCTCTGTCACATTTCGACCAATCACTCCAAGATACCAAAACATGAGGTTGGAAATCAAGACTTGCTCGTAGAGTGGTCGTCTAGCATTGGCCAATTTGATGTGACTGAGTCGATAGACGGCCCGCTCTACGTGGATAGGATATCGGGCAAAACTGGAAAAGCCAGCTGACAGAGATGGCGATGGAGGAGCACCAGAAGCTTTCGCAGATCGGGAACTGCCTAGCAATGCCGCTGCAGTGGCAGGTCCAGCAGCGGAGAAGCTTGCAACGGACGATATATCTTCCTGCTTCTTTTTGTTTCCGCCGAAGAGCGAGCCAAGGAAGGCCTTGTCCTTCTTTGATTTGCCGTCCTTGTCCTTCTTATCCTTTTTGGAAAAGAATCCGCCCTTTTTCTCTTTCTCCTTTTCCTTCTCCTTGCTTCCCGTCGAAGAGGCGGTAGAGAGGGCAGAGTCCACGCGGGTCAGAGGAGGACGATCCATTGCTTCAGGAAGCATAGACGGCACTGGTTGTTGCTGATGTTGCTGCTGCTGTTGCAAAGCGATGCCAGGAGGCACTGCCGCACGTTGAGCAGGAGGAGCCATCCCAGGAAGTAGATCATATTGGCCTTGAGGAGCAGCCGGACGTTGCTGAGGAGTGGAGGGTGATGTGGGACGTCCTAGAGGATCGTGTGGGACTTGCAATGTCGGTCCGCTTGAAAGCAATGGTATACTCGGTCGTTCTGAAAACTCTGAACCAGGTGATGGCCTTCGTAGACCAGCTATCGGATCCCCGACCGATTCCTGCGTAGGAGTCCTGTCTGCTTCAGACGTAAACCAGTCTCCATTGTTGTTGGCAACAACCGGAGGGAGGGACAGTTTTCTCCCTGGAGGTGAAGACTCAGGACTAGGAGACTGCGAAGGCGATCGAGATGTTGATGACATAGAGCTCGATCGTGAATCCCTCGCATAGGCATCAAAGATATTGGCCTCGTCTGTGGATGCGTCGGAACCTCTTCGCTCTTCGAGGTGTTGTGGCGCATCGTGGAATGTGTCTTCGTGCTCGTGAGATTCTGCGCTAGCTCCCTCATCGCTACCGCCATGAGGATACCCGTCCGGATAATCATCGTCTTCCAAGCCAGGGATCTCGCGATGAGGTGCAGCGGTCATGCGCCCTTTACGGGTCGCTGCAAATCGATGTCCGCCGCCATCACCCGCTAAACCTGCTTTGCGAATCTTGGTACGTGCTGATCGGCGAAGAATGGAGCCGGGCCGTGGAGGTACAATGGGCGAGTCTCCATCGTCACCTTGAGGCACGTCATCGTGTAAGACTGCGATCCAAAGGTTAGCTCAGTTCTGAGTCGCTAAAAACAATACAACTTACAGCCTGGCGCGATATTCGTGCTAAGACTTCTCCGTAGCATTTGGCGCATAGTCGCCGGGTCGTCTTCTCCTACCTCGTCAACGATTTCTTCCAACATCTGCAGGTCTTGCAAGGTCAAGCCTTTCTCCGCCGATCGCCCACTATAGATGCTGACCGGTCGTTTGGATGGTAATGGAGGTCGTTCTTCTTCGATGTTGTCGCCGGCCTTTGGCTGATATTGTCTACTGAGCATTGACCTTTTCCTGCCAAGTGCGTCTGAACCTCGTCGACTAGGATTGCGGGAAAGCCAAGATGAGCTGCGGCTCAAGCCCGGCGCCTCGGCCGCTTCTGACGCATCGGCGCTAGCTGGGTCAGGATGCGTGTGGGACTTCAAAAAAGCGCGGAACTCGCCCGGCGCAAGTTCAGGGTGTAGGTGCGCTGGCACCCAGAACAAGCCTGCGCTGTCGCCGTCCAAGCCATCTGGGGTAGAGAGCGTGATGTCGTCATTGGAAGAGTAGGAAGTAGAGGCTTCGGGCGATGGTGGTGGTAAGTCGGGATCAAGAGGAAGTGCGCCTGGTCCAGCGGACGTGACTGAGCGCCGTCTCAGGTTACTACGTGCGGCATATGTCAGCGGCTGCCTAAATACAACAATTGATGAAGTCAAGAAGATGACCTACCGAAGTGTAGCGATCTCTCGCTCAATCTCTTGATCCGATACCTCTGACGGCATATTGTGTGATCGAGTAATGATGCGCTGCGTTAAGGAGGATTCACCAATGGTGGAGATGTCGTTCGCGAGCGCGTGACCGGTGTCGTCGAGTCCTTATGGGGTCAATCGTTTGACTATTCTTCCATGAGCTGCGATGCGTAGAGTGTGCGTCAAAGTCGGTGAGTGCTGTCGATGAGAGGGAGGGATTTAATGAACATGGAATGCGAGGAATGGACACAATGTGACAGAATGGTAATTGGCACTTCGGCCTACGTGCTCGAGTGCCGAGCCGAGCAGAAAGGGAGATAAAGCGATTGCGCGCCAAGCTAGACTGTTACGCGTCGAGCATACATCTGTCTGCTGCTATGCGGGATGTCGAGGTGGTCGTCGTCGTCGGTGTTGGTGAAGAAGTGGTGATACAAGTCACTGTAGCCATGGATCGCTTGACAGGAATGCTGCTGTACTTGAGGAAGAGTCGCTGACATGCCAGCATACTACGTAGTTGCATAAACCACGGTCCATTGTGAAACAGGGTAACTCGAATTAGGCGCGTCACACATTGGTCATCCCTCCAAACACCTTCAAGCGCAACGCGCAGAACATCCCTCGCCCCCGTCAAACACTATAGCATGGGAGTATCAATGTATGCATGAGCAGTCTCCGACTTGCTTCCGGCAGCTAGCCCCCCCACGTCTCTTAACTCATGCATACCAAGCGTCATGATAGCTCACAAGATGATTTTCAAACGAGGTAATAGCTTCCCCCAGCTCAGGGTGAAAAGGAAAGGCACGCAGAGTGGCAGCTGGAACAAAGTGTGGCGTTCTAGTACGTATGGTAGCATGATGTACAAGCCGTTGTCCTCGTCATGACAGTATCGATTCGACATGTTAGAATACGGGCATGACAGTATCGATTCGACATGTTAGAATACGGTCAGCGGATGTGCGTAGCAATCCAAAGTCGGACTGTCACTGCTTCGCTTGACGCATGCCAGAGGAGTATAGATGCGACAATCACAATTACCTCACCTCGGTCGTGGCAGTCCTCCTTTCTCAGAATCTCTCCCAGCGAACCTTTCAGAGTTGACCACTGTAATCGCCGGGGTCAAAATAGGGCACATCATACATGAGTCTCCTATGATAAATGAGCTTGCCGTGAATCGCTGCATCCCTTCTACTCTTACTTACACCCACTTTCAACATATTACTTTCTTTGTGGCAACGTTTAGTCCTAGCTAAAGCACGCTACACTTATGTTCATCTGCAAGCACTGTCAACGCCACAAGATACAATGTCCCATTCTCGACAACCATCTGGTTCGAGCAAGTGAGTATTGGCAGACGGGAGAGAAGCCATGGGACTTCTTCGGATGGCTCGTGCTGGAATGAACGAGCTTTTCGGCTGACATGACAATGTGGCGCCTCAAGAACGAACAATAAACAGAGCCTGCTGATGGGTTTGTGTGCCTGCACAGAGCACAAAAAGACGTCCTGGAGTACGATATCGGCCGATCTCTGGTGCGAGGCGGAAGGTCATTCCGGACCCAACCCGATAAAAGAGGTGCATAGGTATAATGAATCTTCGTGCCGTTCTAGGGATCCTGAGCGCAAACGTACGTGCTTGATTGATCGTCGCGGTTTCTATCGTATTGGCGAAAACACCTCAGACGCAAATTACTACGGCGCTAACGGTGAGTCTTCCTGTACCTCGTGCACATCGTGTGATTGGTGCCAGAACTTCCCGATTCTTGCAGCCTGGCGTAGGCCCAAGGGGGAGTTGTTAATGTTGCTAACACTTCTTCATCAGAGTTCAGACATTGCTTGCTTGAAGGGATGCGGACGCTCTATAGTCAGAGGGGTGTAAGTTTCCCGTTCCTCAAACCCTTACGGCGCTGCTAGAGTCATTGAACAATCTCCCTAACAGAGGCAGCCGAGGCAGCGGAAGCCGAGGCCGATGGCGCATCCTCCTCGGCCGCGCAAACTGCTAGCGACAACGCTTCCTCGGTCACTCAGACAGCTGGCGACAATGTCTCGTCGTCCCAGACTGGACATTCACACTGCGTGACATGTTTGCGCGAGAAGGACAAGAACAAGCCTTTCGAAGTCGGCACCGATCACTTGTGTACGCACAACAAGAAAGTCCACTGAGACTAGTTCGTCAAATATTGGTTTATTGGAGGGGGCAGCCGCCATGTGCACTTTCGTCATAGCGACGAATATGGATATGCATGGTATATTCTAGGTATTGAATGTACATCTCAACTGCCCGGTACGCAATGCTCTGAATCCAGAGGCGAATTGCCCCACCAACTGGGTCCCTGCCACGTCCATATGACTCCACCAAATAAAAGGTATATGACTAATGCCGTGATAGACGTGCCTGCATCGAGAGCGGATGATATCACGTAGATGTACTGTCCATGTAGCGCCATATGGCGTTTGGCAAACCATGCGTTGGCAAGGACTGCTACCAGCAACGATGTCAGGATGATGTTTGTGGGACTAGATGGATAGTAGATTGATCAATCAGCCATTGCTACGCATTGCGCTCACTGGTAAGACTGACTATTGTGGCACGATTGACGCGCCACTGCAGATGATGGGGAATACGACCTGATCTCAGATTCAGCTTTATCCTATAAGACGACAGGGAAAGCTGACTTTATTGAATTTCCTACCGGGCCATCGCTTATGCGCCCACCAACATGCGACAGGTACTATTGCACCAATCACGAAACCAAGGTATAGCACCTCGTAGCCGCCACTGAAGAATCTTGCTGGTGCGACTGCCCCCCAGATTATACTTGCGGAGTAAAATATGGCAGGCGCTCGACCTGTCCACTGTCCGGTAGGATCTATTGTTGAGCCGTCAAGATAGGGACGCTTGGAAACCAAGACGGATTCCAGAGTAACATCTGCAATTTTACGATCAACTTAACGTTGCAAGGCTTATGTAAAAGGCCGCACAATTTGCCAATGCTCCTAGGACAGTACCAATGATTTGGCACGCGAACATCTCCCGTGGTGGGATGGATGTGTACCATCCAAGCTTTAGATCGCCAGTAAGATTAAGAGCTTGTGACATCGCCATGTCTGTACGATCTGTTAGAGCTGTGTCATAAGCGAACCTGAGACAGCTCACATCCATAGCATTTGAAAGTGACACTATCACATGCGTCAGCAGTGTAATGCGAATCGTGGGGGCAGATGCTCACTTTCCGATAGGCTTCCCAGGCATCAGTACGCCAGCAACGCTTCATGTGCGAGATATCACGTTAGCATCTCTGCTACCGTTATTGAGCAGACGAAGAACCCATATACGCACAACTCGGTCAGGACATTCTAAAAATAAGGACATGAGCGTCTGACAAGATCTCATGCTCTCGATGACGATACTCACTAGTCCTATAGTCGTATTGCTGACAGCGGTAATGATGCCAACTCTGCCGAACAATCAGCTATTTCAGATTAAGGGGGATCCGATGAAAATAGCTTACGGAACCAAGAAGACCTATAGGGAGGCATGCATCAGTGTGAGACGCAGATATTATGTAAGAATGCTCACAGTCGCGATAGCCATAGATAAGATTAGAGCCCAGACAGGCATCTGCAGCGGAGTCGTTTTTATGAGTATGACTATATTGATATTGTATTAGCTCTTCTGTGCAAAATCGGAAGCGAAAACCCTCACCAGCTGCTCCAAAGTTCACTGCTAGCAGACCGATGTACCACGATGAAGGAACGGGCAAGTACGACCGCATGAGCTTGCTAGGATTTGTCAGCGCGGAGTAAGAAAGGAAGAGGATGTTGAGTTACTTGTGCACATCGTTGAGCGCTTGGCGGTTCGATAGAGCTATGTATCAATGATCAGCTTACAGACAACGTGTCTCATGCTCGTCCCAGCTGACCTTCCTTGATCTCTTGGCGATGCCACAGCCATACGTGCACTAGTACGCTGGAAAGCGCAGCGAATGACAGACCATACGATAGGGCGCTGGCGATATAAGAGCAATGTGAGCTTTGACACACAGATCTTTACCATAGTGTTCCAGCTCACAAGTACGGAGTGAGTAGCAGAGGTCGCGCCCGCTCCCAAGCAACGTCATCGAGCGATAGATCAGGTTTGAGGATTGACGTGACATCGAACTTCTGGAAGGTTGAATTGTATAGTCCCGCAGAGACTGACGAGGGGAAACTGCGCGCGTCCCAGAAGTTGAAGACCAAGAGCAGAGGCATTATCTGCGACAATAGCCTTTCAGTGAGCCGTTCGATCCCTCAACCTGAATGTGCCAAAAAGATTGCAGCTCACGACCCAAATCATCCCGACCAATCCACCAAAGTAGTTGCCCAAAGCCCAAAAAGGG
This sequence comes from Cryptococcus sp. GC_Crypt_6, assembly GCA_026538315.1. Lineage (NCBI taxonomy): Eukaryota > Fungi > Basidiomycota > Tremellomycetes > Tremellales > Cryptococcaceae > Cryptococcus > Cryptococcus sp. GC_Crypt_6. The sequence continues at coordinate 18,202 of JALPBY010000155.1, forward strand.
GTGTACAGCGGCCCGCTACTGCCTATACTGCTCCAATCAAAGGAAAAGTCGAACATCCCCAATCCAGAATAAGCGCTTCCTAATGTCCGCAGCCACCAAGACCGATTATCAATGAGGCACAGTAGAGATACGGACGTTAACGTAGGGAAGAGGAGGAAGGGTAAGAATTGATAGATGAATGTGATAAGGAAGATGATCATGAATATCCGTAAGCGTTTTGCAGTAAGCAGCCTCGCTGATGCGGATAAGCTCGATGATGTTGTCGAGTACAATGTGGTGAACAGCTGTACGGTGACAAGCGCCGACGGCCAGTACATGGCTGGTGGGGAGACAAGGAGGTTCTGCAGCATGCCTTCGATGACGTGAGCTGTTTCATTCTCGATACTGAATTCGAGTCGAGCTCACCAGCTAGGCCGAAACCGATACATTGTGTCGTAAGGAGAAGGATGATTGATGGGACAGCCGACATGGGCGTACCGTAGTACAGATCCATGATGGACAAGATATCTGCGGCGTAGGCTGAAGAGGCGCCGGAGGACGATAGGACGCTATTCATTCAAGAAGTGAGCTGTTGCGTTCGGAATGGAAGCGAAAGAGAGAGCTGACCTGACAAGTATAGCTTCCTTGATACTGAAACGTCCTGGATTCAACTCCCACCCCAGAAGCTTCTTACCTCGAGGTACGACTCGTTCATTCGCCAACAAGTGGCCCAGAGGATAAGTGGCCAAAATGACGAAATATGACGAAAAGGACGGTGCGTTCGACTTGAAGTAGAAGACCTGCGAAGCTGATGCGCCCAAGGTACAAAAGCCTGAACCGAGAAGTATTACTCGCAGCGTCAAGGTCGGTAGTGATGTATCATCGGTCGAAGGGACGGTCTAGCGCATCACGGTAATTGAGCTGATCTGTACGACTGATGATCAAAGGGACGTGGCAGCTCACCCTCGCTATGAGAGTCTCGATATTGGACCCCTTCCCAACGACCTCTTCATCATTTGACACGTTTACATGCCGCGTATCGCTATCCAGCGCCTCATCAGTGTTCTCAAATTCAAACTTGCTCTGCTCCAGCAATTGAGCATCCTCTTGCACGACGTCGGCATTATTGTCATACAGCTTTGAAGATTCGCCATTTAGCTCTGGCAGCTCGTATGCTTCTGCCTCTGCGGCTGAGATTGGCATATCGCGCGAGTGTGTGCGCTAGGAAAGGAAGGGTGTCGATACTGTTTCTGTCTATGATTGTGACATGCTGTGTTGCTTCAATGCACCTAGCTGTCCTATATGAGCCATTGAACATGTCAGAGGTCGTTCGCAGTCGTTACCCCGCAACAACAACAAAAGACACAGACGCGCATGAGATCACGGAGT
>JALPBY010000156.1:0-18807 GCA_026538315.1 Cryptococcus sp. GC_Crypt_6
GAGCCAAGTATCCTCCTGCTGATCCACCTGAAAGACAGATCCTGTTCGTATCGATCTTGTGCGGTTTGCCAGCTTTCGATAATCGATCGTTGAGCTTGGTACGGATATACGTGACGAGAGCCGTGATATCTCCGAGGATATCTAGGATCGGCACTTGAGGCGATAAGCGGTAATTTGGCGAGATGACAGATGTGTGTTCTCCATTCTCGACTAGAGGTTGACCCGGTAAACGCCGGAAATGAGGAGGCAAGTTCTCCTTGTTCCCTTGTAACAGCCCTCCGCCATGGAACCAAATCACCAAGGGATGCCCGTTCTCCGCCGACGTGGACGCTGCGGACGTAGGAGGGAGGTAAAGGTCAAAGTTGACGTCCAAGGGATCTGAATCAAATGTCGCTGCAGGTAATGTCCGGTAGACAACAGTCATGTCTGGTGAAGGGATATCACCGCTAGACATCTCTGTGTCGGCAGTGGAGTTGTTACCAGTATCAACAGCGGTGTTAGGAGCAGGTGTGACGGGATCTGCAGGTTGGGCTGACGCTTGACGAAGGTTGCAGCCTATTGTCTCGACTTTCACTCCTGGTGCGAGTTCACCGGTGAGTCCTCGAAGACTGTTGTTACCAGAAAGGACGAGTGAGGCAAGTTCTGGCATACTCGACTGTCCTAATCCGAGGGCATCGACGTCTAGCTCGCCTTGCAAAGCGTTGCTTTCCAGGTTGAGCACCCTCATAGTCGACAGCTTATGCTTGCCCAGCTCAGCTACAGCTTCGATAGACAGACGATTATGACCCAAGTTGAGCGATCTTAGAGCGGGCCAAATAGGGCGATGAGCTTTGAGCTCTTCTGCTCGAGCGAAAGCGCTCGTGAAGAATCCGACACCGTAGCCTAGTCCGTCTTCCGACGGTTTAATGGGTGATGCGAATGACAATGCCTCGAGTTCGTTGTGCGAGAAATCGAGGACTTGCAGGTTGGGAAGCAAAAGGAGGGATTGTGGGAGAGACGAGACAGCATTGTTTCTGAGGTGGAGGTGCAAAAGATTGTGAGTCAGGCTGACCATGGTGGGCTTGAGTTAGCGAAGCTTACGAGAGTTCCAGCGTTGTCAGCTTGAGCAGATCGGCAAAGTTGTCTGGGACGGTCTTCAGTCTATTCTGGCTAAGCTGTGTGACGCCAACACAAAGTTCATATAACAAGGATCAGCGATTCGTTATAACTCAGCAGTGGAAGCAGCTTACATCAAGCATTTTCAGACCCCCGAACATGGCGACTTCCTTCTCCACTTGCGCGAAGCGATTTTGCGAAGCTTTAAGAACAGTTAATTCCTCAGGTTCAGCCCAGATCCTATCCAATTTCGCTTTCGCTTCAGCGGCCGCAGCGGCTTTCGGACCAAAGATCAATGCTCGCTCTTCCTCTCTGCTCAGGCCATCAGAGGACAGGTCCGAGGTCGACCAGCTGCTTTTGGATTTTACCGGTGTCGAAGCAAAGTCGGTGTGTTGGTCGACCTTTGGCGTAGGCGGAGGTGGGCTCGATAGGTCCTCGATAGGTATTCCTAGTAAGACGGTGTACACTTCGTGAGGCACTCGGCTTAGCGCCAAAGACGAGATGTCGAGCTTGCCTACATCGTTCTCTCACTTAGCCACGGCTCATTATAATCTGTGCAAGCTACATGAAGGCTCACCACTCTTGACAGCTTTGGTTATCTCGGAATAAGCGTTCTTCTCCTCCACGACCTCCTGGCCAAAACCTCCTGCTCCGCTAGCGGCAGGCCCTCGCCTGGGACTTTGCGCAGCTTTCGTCGCATTCGAAGCGTTCGAAGCGAGTCTACTAGCAGTAGAAATTGGCGCTCGTCGAGGAGCCAGCGGGCTCGCTAGATCTGGAGCACCAATTCCTGCACTTCCGCCAGCTGCGTACGGACGAGGCGAGTTTCGCGCTTCGGCCCGCTTCGCAGCTATCTGTTCCCGGATCGAAGGGCGGTTCGGCGTGCCCCGTGTCGATCCCGACATCTTGCTATTTCAGTCTAATGCTGGCTCTAGCTCGTGCTGATATGTACAAATGATACAAGTGCTAGCTGGGGTGAAAAAATCAACAAAAACAAATTGACGCGTTCGCGCGGTTATCGTCAAAGTGGAGGTTGTCCACATGCTCACACAGGGTGGAAGGTGACTGGTGAATGACCGTTCACGACCGAGCGTAGCATGTTGCGACGTATCACTGAATATGTAGAATGTGATGCATGGAGCTGTCGATGTATCCATGCTGCTGCCGCAGATGATCAAGCTGCATCACGGATAGCTAACGCCATCTTGACAGTCTCGCCCGCCTCGCGCGGCTCATGCACACGCAGCACGTCTACTACTCCACTAGCCACACACCATGAATTGAGCGCGGCGTCGCCATACCCTCTTTCAGATGCTACTTCCCTTTCAATGATCTTACCGATAAAACCCTTCCTACTTCCTCCTACCAACAACGGGTAACCGTCTAAGGGCGACCCCTTTTCTACTAGACTCGCAAGGTTCTTCAGCAATTGCAAGTTTCCTGCTTGATCCTTTGCGAATCCCAGTCCCGGATCAAGGATGATGTTCCACCTCTTCACTCCCTTTTCCAACGCTCGTCTAACGGTATCTGCCAGCTCCCGCTTCACACCTTCCACCACGCCGCCTTGCGCAGCATAGTCCTGCATCTCAGCAGATGTCATACTGGTCGAATCGCCCCTGGAGTGCATGAGGACCACAGGAACATCCAGCTCTGCCATGACTCCGAACATACCATGCTCGCGGCCACCCCACACGTCGTTGATACAGCTCGCGCCGGCTTGGACTGCTGCTCGAGCAACGTTCGGTCTATACGTATCGATCGATATTGGTATGTTGGCCAGACGGGGGTCTGATGAAGCCCGAATCGCTTTGATGAGTGGTACGACACGCGAAATCTCCTCTTCTTCAGAGCACGGTTCCGACTTTGGCCGAGTCGACATCCCCCCAATGTCTAATATAGCAGGAGCGTATGAGCCTTGCATCATCCGCCGACAAGCCTCAACAGCGTAGGCAGCATCGGTACGAGCGGGGTCGCCATCAGAGAACGAATCTGGCGTAGCGTTGAATATCGCCATAATGTGCGGTGTGGCGGGCACAGTCAATCGAAGTGGGCGTGATGGCCCGGAGAAGGGAATAATCGGTTGCAAAGCTGGAGGTTCGGATTTGGGAAGGTTGTCCAGCATTTGACGAATACTGAAGCCAAGTGAGGGATGTTTGAACTCCGGTGCGATACTAATCCATTTCGTGAGTTGATTTCGATCCGGTAAGTGATAGCAACTTACTCCGCTAGTGGACGCAGGACAAACTCGCGCTCTGTAAGACTGGCATGAGGACATTCGAGCCACCTCACGCCGTCTTCGTCCTCTGAGTCTGATTTGTTTCCTATTCGCACGACTTCAGAACCGTAGAAAACCAGGTCAAGATCAATGACTCGTGGTCCATTGGTGAATGTCTTCGTACGGCCCACTGCGCGTTCTGTCCTCTTGAGCAATCGCAACAAGTCCAGTGGTGCGAGAGACGTCGCGATCTGTTCGTAGCCACTTATGAGCTGGGATACAACATGTTGATGGTGCAATGGCTCACCTCGATCGCACCATTGGTGAACCTCTCTTGATCCTCGACATACATTGGTGCACTCTCGTATAACCTACTACAGTCCACAAGCCTGCACCCGCCTTGCTCGAGCATTGTTATAGCTCGGCGTATATGCTCAACACTATCGCCAATGTTGGAGCCGACAGCTATGAATACTCGCCGGTGTGAGGAGGATGACGGTTCGTCGCTGCTGCCTACGAAAGAGGACGGTGTTGCATTTGAGTAGTCCGTAGATGAGCGAGCAATAGTTATGCTTGGAGTAGCAAATGGGATAGCGGACGGTTTTCGTATTGTCACTTCGACTATTGGCGCCGAGTCACTAAGCGAGGAAGAAAGTGAAGAGCTCTGACATATGTGCTGGACCAGAAAGTGGTTTAGAGATTCGATCGTGCCGTACGACGAGCTTTCGACGAACTGCATTACGACATCAGCTCAGCTCAGAGGCCTTAGGTAGAAAGTGAAATGGGGTTACTCACTTGCATGACCTCGTCTGCCAATGACTTATGACTCCACTTATCCCAGTCCACTCCCTGGACACTAACGTCTAGGTCCAAGCGCTGCTTCTCTTTCCTCTCGTGCGGATGTAGTCCGACAACACAAGCGGCTCGCAGATCTTTGATCATGCATTTCCTCTCCTGTGCTTGTAATTGTCCACGAGCGTACACAGCGTGATATACTACAGCTTGCGCATGCAGTGTTGCGCGAGGCAAGTCGACTTTTGCTCTAACGCTCTCCACATCTTTGAGTTCTAGCGGGATCGCGCAAATGGTTTCCAGAAGTGTCCACGCATCGCCAAAAGTTCTCGAGGGGTCGGTAGCTGCCGCATAGATCTTTTTCGAGACAGCAGAATAGTTGACTCCTAAACCAGACATCGAGTCGCCCGTCGCTGTCGCTTCGACAGACCATGGATACAGATTGATATCTAACGATATGAGCGTTGGACAAGGCGGTGGAGGCGTCAACGCAAATGCTGATGGGCCCAGCCCGTTCGCTAGGTGCACAGAGAGCGCGTCGATGCTTATCCTGTCCGGCATCGTGTGGTGTAGTGTACGCTTGTGTATGCAGCGAAGCGATGGTGTAAGTATATGATACTCTCTGGGAGTTGGTTGTAAATTGGAAATTGTTGAGGTGGACGTTGCGGTGGAGGTTGTCATAGATGTGTGATATGGTGGTAGCAGTATTACTTTAGTATTACACTGTTATCAGTACTGATACGTACTGTGACGAGGTACAGCTGGTCTAGCAGAGATAAAGCAGGTAGATGCATGTATGCATATGCTCTGTACATCGAAGATCACTCCTCATCAGAGAGACTGCCGCTTGGGGCCCTTCTCCTTCCACCGCTCATCTCCGTCAACTCTATCCTCTCACCTGTCGGCTCGCCGGCCTGTCTCCTTTCCATCTCACCTCTTGCTCTCCTCCTAGGACCCTTCTTGACTTTCCACCACGTCCTAAGCAAGCTCAATGCTCCGGCCGTAAGACCTACTGGAGGGAAGATCCAGCATGCTCTCCACCACCATCCTGTTGACCCGCCTTGCTGTTTACGCCATTTAGCTACAAGACGATCTACTTGTGCAGTCAGGTCGGATAAAGAGCCAGAGTTGTCCAGCACGGACGTCGCGTAGCTCAGTTTGGAGGAGAGGGGCAATTGGGAGGAGATACGGGCTTGCGCTTGCGCTGGTGTCAACGGCGGATTCGATGTGCGACCCAATAATCGCGATGTTTGCAGTTTCTCGTTCCTACAACCACACATCAATGATAAGTGTCTGGTTATGATAAAAGAGCCGGATGGAGGCAGAGACTTACACGAAGACAATGACAACGTCGCCGACCCACTTCCACATCCCTGCCTCAATCAAGAGTGGAACATCCACGACCACAGCCCATTCACCCCGTAACCACGCTCTGATACCTTTCTTCACCATCTCTCTCCTAACTCTAGGGTGGACAACACTATTGATCCATTTCCTTTCCTCCGGATCATGGAAGACTATATCGCCTATTGCAGCTCGGTCTAGAGATATCCCGTCCGACTGCAGAACGCGATCAGGCCCAAAGTGGTTGACTACCAGTGTGTACCCCGACATTCCTGGTTCGATGACTTCTCGAGCCAAGAGGTCCGCATCGATTATCGTCAGGTGATGTCGCGTAGACAGCAACGACGAAACGGTCGATTTCCCTGATATGCAGTAATCAGCATTGTATTGACGGCCTCGCTCAAATCAATGACAAGCTACCTCACCAGAAGCAATGCCTCCCGTAAGACCGATGACTGCGCAGTACCTCTCTTGTCAGCAGTGCGACAGACGTAATCGTATCGAAGCGACTCACCAAGCATGTTGTTCGACAGGTCACAGTATAGTTGACGAAAGGAAGAGATAAAACAAAGATCATGTCTTGCAACGTTGAAGGTGGTTGCAAGAAGTGGAGGCAGAGAATTGATATCCTCGTTATTTGAAGAATGCGCATTACGCCTGTTACACAGAACACTGTACCAATACGCAAGCAACGCAGCAAGGCTTTGACCTTCAAAGACGGACGCATAAGGAACAACAACGAGAATTGTCCATGGGATACTACCCAAAAAAACATTATCATACTGCTACAAACTGTCTCCACATTACAACCGGGAAACATCCCAAAACCACCGCAGTCTATTCGAATCTCCCTCCTAGGCCCTGGACCAACGCCACTACCATACTCCGTTTGATTGAGAGACCTTCCTTATAACGACATACAATCCATCCTCCTCCTTGTCCTCTTTGATGCGCAGCTCGTACCACCAGCTCTGCAGCCATCTTGCCCGTATTGATGCGATTCTCTCCATCAGCGTCACCATCAGGATCGAGCGTTGATCTCAACGCCCTCCAACTATCTTCCAGAACCAGGTACTCGCTATCACTCCGTGGATTTGGATCTGTATGTAATCCGCCATACGAGCAGCCAAACGACTGGCAAAGACGCGTCGCAAATACCAACGATCCAGGGTCGTTGACTACATGCGAGTCGGACACGTGACAGCATGCTTTGAGTCGCGTCAGGAGGTCTGGCTGACTTGGAGAAGGAGCAGTAGGGTTTGTCAATGGGGGAGATATTGGTGAAGGTTTTTGTACGTGGTTATTCCGGTTGGCATCGTGGACTTCAGCAGGAGGAGGAGTGTCGAACATACTAAACATGCTGTTGAAATTTGGAGTTGCGCCCGTAGTTTTGTATAGACCAGCGTTTTCAAGACTGTTGTGGAAGTCTGGAAATTGCGGTTCTGGTGAAACGGGGAGATTAAATGGCATAGGCAGTTGGAAGTTGAAGGGGGCAGGGGAGACATCGTTGGTTTGGTCGAACAATGGCGGGAGTGGAGCTTGCGAAGTGGATGGGAGGTTTGTATGGCTTGGCCCAGGCCCAGTACTGACTGGGCGAGGAGAGAGGGTTTCGGTATCTCGACCTCGATCGCTCGTGTCCATATCCGACGAATCAGCTTCGGGTAGACCCAATGCTCTTCGTTCCCTCTCTCTTGCTTCCTTGCGCGCTCTCACGCGTTCACTCATAGGGACTCCACCTTCCTTGAGCGACTTTCCTCTGCCGGTAGGACCCGAACCGATCCTGCCCCGATCGGCCACCGGGAGGGCGAGCAGGGAGCGGAGCTGGTTGTTCTCCGTCTCCAAGTTTAAAATGCGTTCTTCGAGCGAGGCGAGATGTTCCGCACGTCGCAATCGGAAAGCGCGTTGCACCTCTCGTGCGCGTGAGGGCGGTAATTGGTCATTCGGTTTGCGTCCCCGTGGTTCATGTCGGTCCTATCGGCAGTGTGTCAGTGGATGATGTCAAGAGATTTATGCGGCCTGTGACTCACTTTGTGTGGAGGTACTGATCCATCTCCGGATGGAGGTACTGATGAGCCAGCTTCGGACATGATCGTGGGCTGAGCTGATAACAAATGTGCAATAGACTGGTTTCAGAGTTGTGATTAAGTGAAATGTGCGATTTGGTGATCTTGATCTTATCGATTTGATAATAGTTGACGGCGTGATGATGTGTGCGATGGGGTGGTACTGAGCGAGCGCTCGGAAGTAACTCTGTGATAATCACCAATTGCCTGACAGTACCGAGTGTGAATAAGACAATCAATGGCAATGGTGAGGGATTGCAAAATAACCAAGTTGCGATGGTGGAAGCGAGAATAGTGTGATGTGAATAATTGGTCTTTTCCCTTCTTTGTGATTTGCATATCATAACAATACTACTAATCAGGAATGCAAATAATATCACCGTCGGCATTCCGCTCATCTCCGCTTTGAGGCAGTATCAGGCACCAATGGTTGTTATGTAATATTCCCAGTGCTTCCGGTGGAATGGGATGCTAAGCGTGCTTGTTGCTGCTGTTGAACATTCCTGGTCCACTTCGACCATTTGGTGAACTGGTAGCGTGCAAGAAGCATTCAACTTGACAAACTCTTGGTTCTACTTGTACATACTGTTCTATCTCAGCTTCCAAATCTTCTACAAAACGCTCTTTGTGTGGAGCATCTACCGGATAATCCCTCTTACAATCTCGCTTGATCGCTTGATCTGAAACGCATTGTGATCTCATTCGGCATCAGTAGACAGATAGACAATCCTCATTGGCCAAATTGACAATCATGCTCGCACAGGCCTCTTCTTTTGCAAGATAAGCTGTTGATCACGTTGATCAAGTGAACATGGGCGCATCAGACGAGTGAGTACCAGCTTGATTTATGGCAGGTCAAAGGGGTATCCTTTGGTTATCTCTTGCTCGTTACCAAGCAACGGCGCATAGAGCTTGACCGACAGTGATGATATGAAGATAAGCGAACATTAGCTGATCATTTGCCACCCTCTCCTTCTCCTCAATCATCAACTACCCTAACCAACTCTCCATGTCCAGGTCGTTCCTTCCCCAGATCGTAGGCGTAAATCAAAATCTATACTCTCATACCGGACTTCTTTCTTACATCTAATACAGCTGTTCTACGCCACGTTCGACCCCATACTCGGGCCCGTGGTGCAGCATCAAGTGCCCGAGAACCTCATCACTTCCTCGGCAGCCACAGAGGATTCGCAATCCCGCTCTCGCTCTCGTTCACGCTCCCGAGCTCCAGGCGTGCTATCTCGACGACGTACGCCTAGTCCACAATCGTTCGGGCCTGCCAGAGGGACATTGATTGACTTTGCGCCTATATCGGAATATGTCATCCCTAAGAAATCGTTGCACGGCAAATTAGTCGCTCTCCTTACGACCGGGTACGACGAAGATGGACGTGTCGATTATCGCGTCATGGGCTTTCCAAACGTCATGACTGGAGAAGGAGGGCGGTATAAGCGGAACGAGTACATGTGGAACCTGTGTTTTGTCTTTCACGCATCGAGCTCTTTAGAATCTTTCGAGCCGGTGGTAAGGAAGTGTGCACGGATATTGAGGAGTGCAGAAGTAAGTTCTAACGGCTTGCGAACCCTCTGACATTGCTCTAACATCATGTTGTACTCACTAGCGCGACTCGTCATACCTGTCTGCACCGTTGCCAGACCATACATCCTTGCCCGCTGTACTGGAACAATTGTTTGAAGATCTCAACTCGTACTCTGAAACCAGTATACCGTTAGATGGCTACAACTCTCTCGAGCTGAAACTGTTCCCTTTCTATCGTGAGTGGATGCCACTGGCTCGTTCAATCGCTCATGCGTCCACAGCCAACCCGCCTGACTGCGAGGAATGGCACGTACCCATCGCGCTAGTCGATCTCAACGGTCTCAAAGACGATAATTGGGATATCACGGCGTCACGCGTGTCGCAATACATCGATGGCGTCAATCATGTCAGAAAGATTGCGGATTTGGCGGATGCCGATGTAGAGCTGACGAGAGAGACTTTGAGACATATGCTGTGAGTCTAGCCATCATTACCAGGCAAATGCTAATACGATGTAGCTTCTATCAAGTGATCATGATCATCGACATCTTCCAATATTCCAACATGTACACGCTGAAACCCACCATCGCTCGCCTGGCAGCCGACGAGACAATTATTGGGGAATGCGCTCTGTATGTAACGCGGCGGGGCTTTGTTCAACCCGACTGGCCTGTCCTTCTTCGACTGTACAGCAAACTTGTTCCTGGCGTGACGATACATGAGTGGATCGAGGCCAACGAAGTTTTGTCACTTGGCATCGATCCGCGCCGTTTTGTCTCATTTGGTACTATAAAAGGGTTTTTACGGAGAGTTCATCGCTGGCCAAAGCTGCTGGAGCGGGGATCGCCTTTGATACCGTTACCGGCCGAGCATGCTCGACGAAGAGTTGGGTTCGATGATTCGACTCGTCTTGGGTCGACAACCACTCTGTCAGCGGACCACAAGTCTCGCGTAGAGTCGAGTTTGTCGCTGAACAGAGGTGGCGGAGCTGGCGAGTCGACTTTTACGCTTCGGTCTGTTGGGTCGAACGCTTCATTGGGCGTATCACCTTCCTCGGTATCGATGCCGACTCGTACGCCGCCATCTGTGACCGGACCGTCTCCGAGTCGGAGAAATATCGCATTCACCGCGTCTACCGGTACCGGAGCTACCTTTCCTCGGTCCATGACATCAGGAGCAGATTCGCATCCGTCCAATCATTCTAGTCGAAAGGGACCAAACGGTGGTGGCGGTCCGGGAGCAAGTGGAATCAGATTCACCATGACTGCGAGGCAGAGAGAGGAAGCGGCTATGCTCCGTTTCGCAGAGGAGAGGGAGGAAGAACTGGTTTCGTATCTTGATGGATCGCATCACACGGATGAGATTCAGGTCAAGTTCGGCATGGGCTGGGCGCAACTGGAGAAGATTTTGGGTCTCGAGGGGATCAAAGATGGGAAAGGAAAGAAGGGCATTACGGTCGTTTATCGATAGACGGGGTAGTCGGAACGTGGTAATATATAATTAGTTGTACCAGTATGCTCCAAGTGCAAAACGACTTGATCACAGATGTATATATTGTACAATGCCTATCTATCAAATATCTATGAACGACACCGGAAAGCCAGCATGACACTATCGCTTGACCCAAGCGTCCATCTCTCGCCAGCCGCTCTCTTCGCCTTGGGCTTTCATCTCATCGAGCATGTCCTCATAGACGATCCACCACCATGCGTGGACGGCGTCATATGATCGCACACCCTTTTGTGCGGCTGTATTGTGCACCGCTTCGGTAAGTTCTGAAGGGAGGGGTCGTCGAGCGTGTTTTGTAAAGTATTCTTTGGGATCTGATGTTGATGAAGGGGAAGACGATTGGTCGGATGTGGGTGTCGGCGGTAAAACTGCAAGAGACTGGTGTGCGGGTAAGTGCGTTGGGCGGTGCGCCCACGGCTTATCGAGGCTGCGTAGAGTGTATCAGCTTGTGGTCCGAAAAGTCAGAGTATATGAGCAAGCTGACTCACATGTAATGTATGAGTCTAACTTCGTCGTCCCTCCACAGATCTTGATGAACGGCTCTAAGGGTTTTCAGAGCGTTGGTCCACCACGGTAACGGTCTCCATCTGCCTTTGAACACTTCTGCTAATAATTCTTGATCTGGGAAGTGGAATCCGGCCACGTCTGGAGAGGTGTAGAGATACGTTGTCAAGCGGGACATTGTTGTGGATGAAGGGTGTAAGACGACGAGACCTGAGTTGAGCAAGTGGGATGTACGTGCAGCTGACGTGGATGGGATAGGTGGAGAGTGCAGTGTTGTTGGGGATGACTGCAGAGCGAATTGGCAGTTTGCGGGGATCCTGCAAGAAGGCCAGATTAGCATTTCACTTCATGATGCAATAGCAGCGCTGAGTTGACGGAGCGACTCGCCAGTCACTGGGGTAGTGTTCAATTTTGAGCGGATTGCACACGCAGGCCGGGACAGCGGCGACCCAGTCTTTATCCGGGAGCACACCATCTTGCTCAAAAAGCTCATCCATGGACCTCAAAAAGATCATATCGGAATCGAGCAAGATGACCATGTCGTATTCCTCTAACCCAAAAACACGCAACTTGGTCCACGTATCTTCAAATCGCGCAAAAGTGCTTTCGAAGCCTGCATGTTGGTGCGAGGGCGGATGAAGTGGTTCGACATCGATAATTTGTATTCCTGCTCGAGCAATGGTGCGCCGCGACGAATCCGGCAAAGAAGGGGTAGTCATTACGACCAAAGGGTAGGCGGAGACTGACACCAATGTTCGGTGCAGCGTGAGCAGGCCTATGAAAGGGGTATTGTTCAGCGATGCCTCTATGATCTGATCTTTCTATCAACGTTTAACCACTTACCAGCAACATAGTCAGGTTTTGTCACTAATGTTGCCCATGCTTTCCTTGACGGGCCAGCAGGAGACTGATTGATTGGTGCAACAGTAACAGCGGAGGAGGAGGGCATAGAGTGTTCAGGCGATGGCGAGGGGGAGGGAAGTGTGATAGCCATTGCTGCGAGAGCCAGGTGTTGTGCCAGAGACTGGGACGAGGAGGTATTGACGAATGGCGATTTGTTATTGATTCGACTTTATTTGCAGCGCAAAATGGGAAGAGAACTTTTGAATACGCATAAAGCTAAAGATCGGGGTGATAAAGAGCGTGTGTTGGGGGTCATATAATATGAGGGTGATCTTCGACTTCGATCGACAACATGTTTCTCGTGCCAAGTACAGAGTTGGCTGTAAGGATTACAGATCTGAACGTGCGTTTAAATTATGTCTGACTTGGCACTCGGTCAGTGCCCGCACAGCTTAGTTGTAATCGAGTATACTCGATATTTAGTGACACTCACCGACGCCGACATGTGCCTGCTGACGAATCCCCTTCCGATCGCCCGATGCGAACTATGGCTTAGCTGACCTGTTAGCGATCAGTAATCAGGTTGCGTACGTTGCCTCTGCCTTTTTTCACCCTCAGTGCCCGATCATTGCGAATCGAATCGGTTTTCCCTGAACGGGTATGAGTCATATGTTGACGATTATTCACCCGCTCTTGACCCTACCACTGTTCCACCGCTACCGCTGCCAAAAACAAATGTGGTCTGCAACCGACGACGGAAGCTATATCCTTTCGGCGCAGAATCGAGGTCACGTGAAAGCAGTGGGGAGCATGGCATCCACGTGGCTATTCTCGAGCCTCATATCACCAGCACCGTTCATTGCATTGAGTTGCAGCGAGCAACGTTACAGACCGGGTATGCCAACACGGAGATGGCTTCTCACGATATGAGGACACCAGACGCTCAGCTTGCTGTGCTTTGCACCACGAGCGGATTTCATGTTTTCATTGCAGCTTATATATCTAATGCTATGCACGGACTAAAATGCGGTATTGAGCTGGGAGTGAATAATGATACAGGCAAGGCTAAAGATGACAGATACTCGTCCTCGCTTCATAAATCCGTCTCAACACTTTGTTGTTAGACCAGAGGCGCTCCGCCGTCCCCTCCGCTTCCATCTGGCTTTTTCAGTCGGGATATATGTCGATGAGGATAACGTTCTTGTATAGCTCGCATCTGCTGCAACTCTTTCCGTCGAGCGCGATTGCATGTTTCCCTATATCATGGCGGTGTATGTGATCAGCTAGTGTCATCCACTTTACTAACCAAATAGCAGTCGATAAGGATTAGCTGCTCACCACTGAAAGACCGAAATGGCAATAAAGCTGCCTACTGCCCAGTTCGCCGCCACCCACGGATCTACAACACCAACCACATCAGCATCTCCTAGCACATCCATCGATTTAAAATATATTCGACGCCAGCTCACTTCTTGATCCTAGGAACCGCACGGCTCCGACTCCCGATCCTCCTGCTATACCGTATAACAAACTATTTCTCGCACAAGGTATCCTGCCAATGTTCTCGAAGTCCTCTTTCGGTCGTATCCGCTATACGCCATGACCCACATGGTCAGTAAGTCTTCTTGACAGTGAGAAAACCGTGATGAATCGCCTCATTGTCTAAATTATCATGATTGCGAGTGGGGACGACTCACCCCTAGTGCAGCTCTGAGATCCGTGAGTTTGTCCCCTGATAATTGCTCTTCCTCAGATCGCGGTTGTGCATCAGGCGTGATCGGGCTGTTCCCTGCTGGGATGTTGAGAGGTACATTGGGTGGTTTGGGCTGGGCCATCGTAGCGGTATGTCGTGCGATCTCCAAATGTATCAAAGGATTGATATCTGTATATTACGCGGTAAAACCAACTTTTCGAAGATGAAGATGATGAGCAGGACATCTGAGCGACGGAATCAATTTCGCGCGATTACCGCATGGCCCTTCAGTTAGTTTAGCCGATTTGGTCACTCTTTACAACATTTTGTTTTTTTTGTACTACAACTCTTCAGATGCACCGAGAGGATTGAGCATGTTCAGACCAAGACCAGCACAAGCTACTACGAGCGATGCGGGACCTTCGCGGGCTCCTCAACCTGCTGCGGTCAAGCATGGAAGTTCCGAGCTTGGCGGGACATCGGAGATCTCGCCAGGACATTCGGCCGAGGACCAGTCAATGTTTTCGAGGATTATGGCGGATAAGTGAGTGGGACAATGAACATTGGTGGGATTTAGCTGACAAGCAGCAGCCCATACTTTTCTGCTGGTGCAGGTTTGATGGTGAGCTTCAGGCTCCACCAGTCGAACCAAGCATTGCGGCGGCTGACTCGTCATACAGGGAATCGGCGTTGCGCTTACTGCCTTGCGCCGCGCATCGACCTTGGGAGCGACTTTCGCTCAAAGACGATTACTCGTGACGTTGGAGATCCCTTCAAAGGACAGATCGTATCCATGGTTTCTTGAGTGGATGGCGGCTCATTCGGCCGAACAGCAAGCTATAGGTAAAGGGAAGAGACCCGCTTTTGGTATGCGAAGTCACGAATTGGCTGTGGAGACGAGCTACAAGCAGCATGAGAATGGGAGTTCAGAGGCGGTCTTCAACCTTGTTCCCGGACCTGGAACCCATTACTTCAAGTATCGCGGCTCATGGTTCCAGGTGAGTCATCGCCCAACTGCCCCTTCCACTGATGCACAACCAGAATACTGAAAGTTGTGTAACAGGTGAAACGCGAGCGAGATTCCAAGCTCATGGATCTGCATTCCGGAACACCATGGGAGACATTGACACTCACTACACTCTCTGCCTCGCGCGATGTCTTACCGACCCTGTTATCGGAGGCACGGACTTTGGCAGAAGCGTCAACAGAAGGAAAGACGGTGGTGTATACCGCTTGGGGAGTCGAGTGGAGACCGTTCGGCAAGCCGAGAAGAAGACGGGAGATGGGGAGTGTGGTGCTTGCCGAAAGCGTTGCGGAGAGAATAGCGGATGATGTCAAGGGCTTCTTGGGCCGAGGCAGGTGGTATGCCGAGAGGGGTGAGTTGGAATCTACATGGATGTCAACATTGCCTAATCCACGTATGCTCGAATAGGTATACCGTATCGTCGAGGATACTTGCTCCACGGTCCACCAGGATCGGGCAAAACGTCATTCATCCAGGCTTTGGCGGGATCATTGTCGTATAACATCTGCCTGCTCAACCTCAGCGAGCGAGGATTGACCGATGACAAGCTCAACCATCTGCTTGGCCTTGTACCGGAACGAAGCTTCATTTTGCTTGAAGATGTGGATTCCGCATTCAATCGGAGAGTCCAGACGAGCGAAGATGGGTGAGCTATCGATCACTTCATCGCGTGGCCACATAGTTAATATCAACGATGTACATAGGTACAAATCCTCAGTGACATTTAGCGGATTGCTCAATGCTCTAGACGGTGTAGCGTCATCGGAAGAACGTATAATATTCATGACGACAAACCACTATTCGCGGTTGGATCCAGCTCTGATCCGTCCTGGTCGAGTAGACATACACGAATTACTAGATGACGCCGTAGGAGAACAAGCCAAACGGCTCTTCATCAAATTCTACGGGAACGCAGGGGTCGCACCGGGTGAAGGTAGGATACTGCGTGAAGGAGAGGTGCCGCTTAGCGACGAAGAAGTTGAGAACCTGGGAGAAGATGTTTCGAGATTAGTAGAAGAAGAAAGGAGGGAGGGGAAGGTGGTCAGTATGGCCAGTTTACAAGGACATTTCATCCGGAACAGCGCAGAAGAGAGCATAGAGGGGATCAGAGAGCTTTGTAAGCCAAGACCAAGCGAAGTATGACGCGATGTTGCCATCACTTCGATATGCGAAGTATTCTGACGAAGCGTATCGGGTCTCTGACTGTCCCAGGAGTGCAGTGATAAAGGACGAACTGTCAGAACACGGCTAGCCCTTGCCGTCTGTGACGTCGGCCGATCCTTTCTTCGAAACACAGTCGTCCTGGACGACGGATAAAACCGTTGTCAGCGAGACCCCACCCGTCCCCCTCATACTCACACTTTCAATAGTTCACTTACTGCACCATACATTACACTCCCTCTCGCTTCTTCGTAGCTAATTCCTCCCATAAACTTACCTGCATAGTCAAACATGCCTGCCACAACTACTCAGTCGAACGACACCCAGTCAACTGACACCCAGTCAAGTGACACCCAGTCAAACGACACCCAGTCGGCCGCCTCATCGGCGCTAGACAGGAGTGCCGACAGCACCTCCCAGGCCGCAGATCCGTCAGTGATCTCTGACCGGACCGAAACCAGCCCATTTGCCACATTCACCTTCACGCCAGTACTACAAGAACGTGATTATTAAACTCAGCAATGGGAACGTCGGCCGGGATATGGCATCAGGCCTGATTTCTGTGATGGACTTGATGACTCGACCAAAGACGATTTGAGCCAAGAGGCGATAGCATGCATGGACCATGGTATGGATCAGCTTTGCGCCGCCGATTCGCCCCATGCATAAAGGCTGTCGCTCATATTGAACCGGAATACTTCGCCAGAGGAGGCCGATACGCTATACACACCGCTGTTCGCCGAATTTTTTCCTACGGTCGCGTTGAACGAATATCAAGTGGAACTTGCGGGATGCGATGGGGTTGATGAAAGGGAGTAGGTCCTATCTGCTACTGAATGACGCGTATGACTTGGTTTATAATCACTTCTACCGATGCTGACATCTATCGTATTTTTCGTTATGGAAGTGCGAATTGTCCACAATGATGTCGACACTATCCTTTGTCTCGTGCGAAGCCTATTGTGGAAACTGACTACGTGCATCGAGCTGTTTAGAGACAAGACGAGCATGTAGTTTGCATTTGCCATGCATCAACATTCTATAGTTGAAATCGTAAAACATCCGCATTCACAATTGACACCGCGAACTATGTCGTCCGCCAATTCGCTTGACATGGCGGCGAAGTCCTCGACTGCGCAAGTTGATGAGAGTATAGAAGAAAGGACATCGAAGTATTGGAGCACAATCGTCATGCCCGTAGAGCCCCAGGACAGCTCGCTCCCGACTATCGCGCTGTACCCTCGCATGAAGAAGTCATGCGACAAATTGGGAGACCGTGAATTTGGTTGTGCTGCACGGTGCACAACCAGTGGCGACACCCTCGACGCTTCCACTAGAAAGATGATCGAGGAGGAGGCCGTGAAGCGGATGTTCGATCGTCTATGGAGGAACTACGCCACGGCCTTGCGAAGCTTGTCCAAGACTGCGAAAATCTCTGATCTTGTTGCAGAACGGGACTTTCGCCGACTTTTCCGGGACTGCTTCGACACGATCCAGGCTACTGCATTCGGAGAAGGGTACAACGTCGAGCACTCGGAGGATAGCATTCAAGGAGTGGCCGTATTAGGAAGCTCGAAGTCGTGCGGTTCTGATAGAAGGAGGTGGCCATCGTTCTGTCAGCCGTTACAGTAGGCAGAATCAATGCACTGTCATGTGGCGAATCTTCGCGCGCGCTGAATTCACCGGTGTCACATACGACTTTAACTGTCCATGCACGCAGGTTGCAAGGCGAAGCGCCTCTATAGCAGCCAAGAGCGCCTTCCCCCACGAACGTCAGAACTGACAGGTGAAAACAGCGAACAATCGAGAGAGGTTCTGTCTCGACATTCAGTATATTCTCATGATGAAAGTTTGCTTCACTGTATCCTTTGTGGCAGCACAGCCAACGGGCGCTCTGAAATTTGCCACCAAGGGCTGCGCTGAACTAAGAGCTACTCCAGCTGTTCTTTGCGTCCGTCCATCAATTCACGGTGGCGGCACTCATTTCAACAACCTCTGTGCGGACTTCTAAGGAGGTTGGCTAGATATCTCTGCGCCGAGCGCCTTAATTAGGGTCGCGTTTTCATTCACATTCTCACGGTATTGAAATCGCAAGGTCATGGCCTCTCGTACTCGCCGCCGCAACTCTGGACCGACGCCCGTCTCTTCGGAGACGCTCAGGCACGACCTTCTACCAACATCCACCACGCACACCTCACAGTCGACAGCCACAACTCCAATCAGCGTCATCATAACTCCCGCAATCGAACATCGCACTCAGTCGGACGGTTCGGTTATCTGCGACTTGATAATTTGGGGTTATCTCCCTGAGAATGATCTTGCTATCGAAGAGAGAAATGCGATTCGCGATGGCGCTGTGAGCACTATGGATAGCGCTATCACAGATTATCTGCGTCAAAATCCCTCGATCGATAAGTCGCTGAACGATGAGAGAAGGGATTCTGAGGTTTCCGAGGTAGTTTTGGGCAGTCGGTGGTATGAGGTTGTCATAGCAAGTCATCAGGCACTCGATAGCGAACAGCTTTCTTCGATTCTCATAGACGGCAAGTGTGGTGTCAACACTCAGACCTAGATCACGTCGACCTGCAGTTAATGGTGCGCGTCTCGGAAGGGACTGGACATTAAGCAGCATGATCTGACAAAGGACGGCCATGATGAGACCGCTTAGTGCCCCATACTATGATGAGAATTGATGCATCGCTTGTCAAGGCCTTCCGTACAAAATGTACATGCGATGATACTCAAAGGAGCGAGAGCGCCTTCGTCCAGGTGATGACGTGATTCTGTGACCGCTGCTCCATTGGAAAAAGCAGCTTCGCTCACAAATGAATATATCTCTGACCCGCAAGTCGTGCATGAGCGGCTAGTTAAGGGGCTCCCACAAGAGGGTTCATCAAGTCCCCCCTCTCGTTTTTTCTCTCCCTCTCAAACTCAGTACATGAACACAAATCGCATCACACTTTCGCTGGCACTTACAGTGTCAAATTGAGCGCCCGTCGTACATCGAACCATGGGTTCATCACTGGAC
>JALPBY010000157.1:0-18786 GCA_026538315.1 Cryptococcus sp. GC_Crypt_6
AATGACTACGGGTTGGGTGAAATTAAACAAGATTTTCTCTTTTGGCTTGGTTTTCCAGGTCTTGGAGCAGCCCGCACAAACTTCCCACCCCATCAACAGCTTAAGGGTGATAAACAGGGTGAGGGAAAGGAAACTATGTCATCGATGAAAAGGGATAACAGCTCGCTTGGGCACGGGAGCAGAGGGAGCATCACTCACTTTTTAGGGTTTTCCTTCTTGATATTCGAAATTCAGCATCAAGGAATGCACTGTGGTTGGTTGAAGGTGATTAGATCGGTGAGCGAGTTTTATTCCTTTACGTTGGCTCAAAGGGGGATACGTAGGAAAAGATAGCTAACAGCGGTGTATAACGCTTGAGATCATTGGATGCACCCGCTTATATGCACGGCTGTACCCAGTTAGACCTATACATAGACAGCAGAATGTATACGCAGATGAGGAGGACATATACCCGCATCTGGCATCATCTGTTGCAGCCACAGATGGTCGGTCTGCGTCGTCCAAAAGTGCCATCCATCTCCGTTTTGGGACCAGTGAAAAAGCAGCCAATGACGGCATTGGCTTGATGCTGCTAGCTATCCCTTGCATCCCTTTTCGCCCCCTCTTTTTCCAGTTCCGAAATGAAACTGGTGGACCCTAACCAACAGGTGCTAATAAAAAACTAGTCTTGCAGACGTATTCCGCAGAGAAAGAGACGTACACAAGCCATAATTAGAACTGTTTCTGTTTGTCCAATAAAATATAATTCCTTCCCGCATGCATCGAATCGCCTTGAAGCTATTATCCCTTTCTGCCTAACAAACAGCATCCCGCCGGCTGTCTCGAATATGCACCGAGCTGCAGGGCGGACCACGTTTCAGGACCTGTCTTGGGTGGCTGTCTGATCCTCCTTCTCAATTCAACTAGAAGCACTGTCCCTTTTGTCCCGGTTCGACACAAACAACACATGTCGCCGTTTTCACCGCGGCCGTGCTATCCGCGCGCGGCATTGCATTCGTGCTTGATGATGGAATACAGTGCTTATGCAACCTCGGTGATTCATGTTGCTCGATCCCGAGGATGCATATTTGCTGACGTCGTCAAAACGGCCATAGCCGATCAGGGAAAACTACGTTGCCGGCTTTGGGAAAAGCCCGCTACGGTGTAAGAACAGGTTGCAGTTTAGGCGACAAGCCGAGAACCCTTTGGCATAGCCGAGCATAGCGCTGTCCAATGAGCACATGTCTAGCTCACATGTCCAGTTTCTGTCCATCAGCTGTAATTTAGCAGCTGCATGGCCATTGGCTCGTTAGTTTAGGTCGGCCCGTTCATCCGGAATCTGATTCCGAAGATAGCTGAATAGTGGTTCCGTCCACCATATACACCGCGGACATCTGCTCGGGAAGTTTCCGATGCTGGGCAGCATACTTGGTAAATTCAGATACGACGAGGCGGCCGCGGGAAGTCGCGGCGTCGTACATGATCATGCCAAGCGTAATCATTCATAATCATGATGACAGCCTTATATCACTATCGCAGTCGCATGATCATACCGTAGTCGCTCATTCGCTCAATGGGATAATGCACATTACAAATTCGAATAAAATGAATGCGACTTAGAGAGAGTAATGACGACGAGATGATCTGCTGAAGCGAGCTAGTTACGCTTCTTCGTCCCGCGGTTATCACACTCCATACATCTCCACTGTCCAGAGAGAGTACGTACGTGTGAACCGGCGGTAATGGATCTCACACAAGCTTTACGTGTATAGTGAGGTACTGGTGGGTGCCGCGCTCCAATCACAGTCGTCGTACACCCTAGCGTCATAGCAATAATGCACATCTCGAACACTGACAATATCAATGTGGCAGCTTGTGACATGCTATACATGCATGAGTCGAGTGACGTGGCATCCAGTGGTGATAACCCTTTACAAACAAAAACTGCGTTAATCTCCTGAACTGGGCCGTCCCGAGCGATAGTAATCGCAATGCAATGTTTGGCTCGATTTGTTTATAGATGGCTGTTTGTCTTGGATACGATCACATCGAGTCGGCCTGGTCCGAGACATTGCAGGCCCCTGATGCGCATGTAAAGAGTTTGGCCGGGAGATGAATATCATTGCTACTGTCATTGACCTTCCCTTTGATGAGGCGGTGGCGATGCATAGCAATCGTGTGCCCGATAGGCGATGTGGTAGTTGTTGGAAGTATTAGTCAGACGAGCACGAAAGGACATGTCTATTCTTAGTTCCTCAGGATACGCCTGCGACCGCCGTGTTTAGACGAATACTTCGGCCGACAAAATACAGGATATCTGCACGTTCACGTGGACATGATAGTCCTGGTCAATACTACTTCCTCGAGTTGAGGTGTCTTTACGGCGTGTAAGCGTCTGAATGGCAGGTTGGCTGCACAAAATGTCTGGACTCGATTGTCTTTAAGGAGGACATTGCTCGATGAACAGAATCAGAACTTGTATTTTTCCCGATTCTGCTCGACACGTCCGCTAGTCTCACTTGTCCACGTTGTCTGTACTGGCTTAACCGATCTTACCCACTAGCAATGAGGAGGCTAGACCAACTCGAGCTGGCTCAGGTCAAGAAAAGTTGTCCAGAGCCAAACAATCCTGCTGGTTATAGAAAAAGCATGTTCGGGGCCCCGCAAAATTATCTCGCTCGTCCCCTCGCGTCTTTTAACTGTGTGTTTCATCTTTTCAGTTGTGGGAATGATCATTCATTGTTATCGATCTGTCGTGGAACACGAAGGGACAGTGTGACAAGGACGCTTTCCGTCTGGTCCTCACTGCACTGATTTGACCACTTTCTCCAATATAGCGTCAACGACGCCCTGTTATATGAATATTCGCGCGTAGTGTAGACCACTACCAGTTGGAAATCTCGTCATCGTCGATATGAGCTCGTTGCGCCCCATTAGCGCGAGTGTTTATTCAAGCATCTCCAAGAGAGAGTCGGCCGTAGAACATGTCACTCGAGCTCTTGAATCTGTCATAAATGGTGGGTGTCATACTCATTCTCTCTCTGATCAGCTAAGAGAGAACGACATGGCTGACTCGAAATTTGCAGCTCAACCTACGCAGATCCATCCGACCGAGCGCGAACTCTTCCTCGATGCCATCGTGACTGATCTGGAGAACAGAGAGGGAGCCACATGGACAGTATGGCCAGAAGAAGGTATGCCCTCTACGTATTACTTGCGCTTTGTGCACAAGAAAGCTGATTGTGACATTCTCGTTCCGCTAGTCTACTTGCTGGCGCTGACAGCCATCAAGACACTCGGTCGGAATCCTGTCGGATCAGAAATCCTCCTCGAGCCCAAACATCTCGCGATCCTCCTCTTTCACTCGTCACTACCTCTAGCATCAGCGCCTTCTTTCTCGAACACACCTCCGCCCCCTACTTCGGCGCCAGCACTCGAAGCGTTGAAAGTACTGGCAAACCTTCTCGTCCTTCATGCAGCTGGCAGAAATAGGTTTGCCAGTGCTGGTGGAGCCCAAGCCGTGGCTCGAGCTTTGGCTGGTAAAGATGCCAGCGGCGCAGATATACACATGCCAGGAACAGAGGATGTAAATGTCGAATTGCTGTTCTTGCTGGGACGGCTCGGCTTTTTGGTCACTATGGAGAGACCTCAAGCAGTGTGCGTGATGGTTGACGACGAGTCCGTCATTGAGTCTTCGGTTTATGTGAGCTCTCTATTATTTTATGTGTGGACATCGCTGACTTGTGTTCGCGTTAGTACTTCTCGGTCGTGCCGTGCGCACCGGCCAACTACGCTGCACTGAGCGAGGTGCTGAAATTGGTGAACAACATTTTTCGGTTCTATCCCTACCGATCGAGTCAAGGTAGTTCCAGTACGACAACCGCGACGGAAGAGGATCAGTGGGACGAAAAGTTTGACCAGTAAGCAGACTCAGTCTCTTCAGTGCAGGAAGTATCGCTAAACATCGCGATCTAGGCTTCTATCGCCTCTATTGACCGTCTTCTGGTCGATCCCATTTGTAGACCTCGCCCCACCGCTTTCGCACGTCATCCATGCGTTACTCTCTATCCCCTTTTTTCCACGACTCCTTGATACGTGGTATACTATTCCAGGGCCTTCATCACCCAGTTCACCCAGTGCCTCTGCGCCGAGATCGATGAAAGCTTTCCTAAACGGACTCGGCAATCTATCAACCTCTCCAACTTCTCCCTCTCGTCAGCCACGAAAGAGCTCCGCTGGTTCACTCGCACCGCCTGCTCATGTTGCATCTCCTGTATCGTCTCCACCAAGAAGGAGCACTTCATCTTCGCGCACGCCAGAGGTACATCGACCCAGCGTGACGGACTCTTCGGCATTGCCCGACAGACTTCTCAGGATATTAGAACACTCTCTCGGAACTTTCCTGCCATACCCGAAAAAGCCTGATGATCCGTTACCACAAGGCTTGATTCTGGACGAAGCCTTACCGCCATTACTCCTACTCCTCGTCAAAGGGGCGACAGGCAGCAAAGTCATCAGGAGGCATCTGAAAGAGACGCTTCTACCAGGTACCTTGTGAGTCGAGCTCTCTCTGCCAGGCGAAATCTGGCTCATTCGGATTCAATCAATTAGAGATCGATCACCTGCGGCGGGACCCCTTGAAGCCCGCAAGAATTTATTGGGAGACATACTGCGTCTTGTGGGCTGTGCAGGTCATCAGCAGACGAGAGACACCGCCAGAGAGCTCATGTGGATTTTGTGCGATGAAGATGGTAAGTCTACGGTTTATAGCGGGCATGTGGCGGACAGGAGCGAAAGACTGATCTCATTTTGTAACAGCTGCTACTCTATCAGTCGAGATAGGATACGGCAATGCCGCTGGAATCTTGTTCCAAAAAGGCATATCTGGCCCACCTCCAGCGAAGATCGAAGAGATATACGATGAAGTCCCTCCGTCGAACAGCGTAACAAGTGATTTGAGAGATGAAGAGCGAAACCCTATTACCGCGCTGAGGGAAGATCATGGCGAGCCCAATCGGACAATGGGAGATATGACGCAAGAAGAGAAAGAGCGTGAGGCAGAACGATTGTTTGTTCTGTTCGACAGGATGGAGAAGAATCCCGTGATTAGTATGAAGAGTGACGACAAGAATGGCGGAGAAGGAGGGAATGATGGAAAGAAAATCAGCGTCAAGGATATGATGCGTGAGAAGTTGGAGAAGGGCGAAGTGCGTCAGTGGGAGGAGAAGGACGAAGAGGAAGATCGACAAAGGAGAGAAGAAGCGGATGAGAGGGATGAACAAGAGGCGCAGAAGGAGATGGAGGCGTACAGGCGAAGAATGGGGAGATGATTAGGTGTTGTACATGGACAGTACTATCTTTGTGAAATCTAGTATCCTATTATAATCCTGCAGGTCTATGTCAAGGACAATGTGTGGCGATTGTATTGCGCTAGACAGGGTAGCAGCGGAGCGATGACGACAAGCTGGACTTCCTTTGTGCCGTCGATGATAGTTAAAGGATGTTCCGCTCTGCTAAATCAGCGGCCAAGGCTGATAGTAGGGAAGGACGTCGTGCATTGCGTTACTTTGCTTGCATCTGTCTTATCTTCTATGTTTTGGCACTTGACCTAGAGCGATAAGAGCACGACTTATCCCTCGACCTCCCGCTACTTTCTCCGATTACACCAATCGCTCTTAGTCCCAGTTGCTCTAGTTGCAGCCCGGGGTCGCCCGAAACGAAAGACCCTCCTTCTCACACTACTTTATTCTTCGTGCAATGCCCCGGACACCTCTACACGACAGTGCAATCCTCCGCTCACGGATCTATACGCCGCCAGCGCACAAATCTGACGGGACCGAGGATCCAGCCAAGCAAGATTTCCTCACGAGGCATGCTAGTGAGTCTATCTCGTATCTTGGCTCTGCTTGGTACAATTACTAACAATCGTGGTGTACGGCGCAGCGTGGTTCTACTGCATCCTCGGAGCAGTTCTGTCACTTGTTCTGCTCTTTTGCCTCTATGCTCTCTGGCGAGGTCCGTATCGCCCTTTCTGTCCTTGGTGTAGAAAAAAGCGAAACAAGTTGTCAGGTGGAGCAGTACAGAAAAACCTTGAAAGTGGCGTTGACGTCGAGCACGGTTCTGAGGGGGTGTGGAGACAGGGAGTGAGAAGAGGGGAGAAACATATCTATCTGACGGATATGAAAAGGCAGGCTGTAGATGGTAGTACGACTACGAGCCCCGATCTTTTGGACTCTGGGCCAAGGGTACACAAGAGCGAGAGAAAGAGTGAAAGTGAGAAGTCAGGTCCGAATATGAAGAGGGACGCGCAAGGGAAAGACGGCTCAAAGAAGACATTACGGAAATCAAGAGCGGACTTTGTCCATCCTTATCCTCATCTTCCGACTCGAAGCCGAAATAGGGACCGGGGAATTGATCGTGAACGCGCCGGTGGACATAGTTGGGCCAGAACAGTATCATCTTTCGGTCATCCTCCATCAATGCTTGTATCCCCGATACGCTAGATGGTGATGAGCAAGATCAAACAAGCTTATATCCGCGTATCACGAGACAAAGTCAGCGACCGCTCAGCGTAGTTCGAGAACATGACCATCGTCTCTCAACACTCACACAGACTGCATCTCAACCCAAGCATCATCTAACAGCATTCTCATCACCTGCTTCAGGGGCCAGTACTGCTCCTATGGGTACAAGTGTAGCGGGGAAGACATGGGCTCCGACGCCACTTGAAGTCGGACCGCCGCTCGTCCTGGAGTCTCATACAAGGCAATCCACCCCTGCACAGTATCAAGATACCGTGGCGGTAGCCGCTCACCCGCATGTCGGCTGGGCAGTATAGATGAGAATGGGGCCCTTTCAGTATCTGGAGACATCATCATTGCATGCATATATTGGGAGCTCTCAGGCATGACACTTTGAAGGAAGTTGGTGTGGCAAAACACTCGTGGTTCAATGTAGATGTGCGTTGTTGGTCTGTCGCCGCTCTCGCTACTGCATACTGATGTGAAAACAACTCATCATGGAATCCGTCAGCGTTACCCCACCCACCGACGAGCTCATGGCTGGGGGAGGTGATACTACTGCAGTCTGTGCAAGTGGTATCACTGTATCCTGTTGAACGCTGTGTAATGGCGTAATGGCGTGTGTGTATAACGCACAGACCCTCTGATGCACTGTGATCAAAGGGAGAGCTCGTGCACCGCATTGTATAGTGTGTTCACTGCATCACTGTCGGATTTACAAACAATGATCAATCACTCAACTTACTACATCAGCTTCTCATTGTGATCGTACTCGATCACTCGCTCATTTTCATTCCTCACCTCTGGAACTGTCTGCAGCTGGCAACAAAGCCTTGTCGTTGGTAATATTAGCTCTCGCACCTAGTTCTCAGATAACGCTAAACAGCCCACACTTCACCTCGTGCTCTGAACAAGCTCGGTACACTCTACAATTGGATCCATTTCATCGTGGCCACTGCACCAGCACCCGCCTGCAGCTTGACCCGGAAAGCGAAAAAGCCTAACCACTCCAATGCAGTACTACAACACCCCAGCTATGGCCGGAGGGGGAATGCAGATGGACCCAAGGATGATGCAAATGCAGAACATGCAGGGCATGGGCGGGATGCAAGGCATGCAAGGCATGCAAGGCATACAAGGTGCAACCGGTATGGGAATGGGCATGAACCCAATGAGCGGTCAAGCTTATAGGCAGCTGGCGAGTAACTCATCACCTCACACATGAGCGCGCCTGCTTTTGGAAGCTGATAAACTGCATTTAGGGCTACGACTATACCCTTCCCACCCTAGGATATAAGCCCGAAGCGACGTGGGGCGCTTGGGATCTGGTGAGTCGGTATAGCACGACGTCTTCTGACCAGCCGATAGGCCAATGCCCAATACGGCGGGAATCGACTCGACCGAGGCTTCTTCGACAATATCGTGAGTTTCATCATTAAGGCGAGTCGATACAGTATTCAGTCTCGTTTCCTCCGCTTGCAGATCTCGACTGTGACAGAGTTTTTCGGGAATCGCCACTTGTCCGAAGAAGGTGCTAGGGAAGCTCACCGGCGGGTATATTATCAAGGCGAAGGGATTGATGCGGGCAACAAGACACTGGGCGGAGCAG
Source organism: Cryptococcus sp. GC_Crypt_6 (assembly GCA_026538315.1). Lineage (NCBI taxonomy): Eukaryota > Fungi > Basidiomycota > Tremellomycetes > Tremellales > Cryptococcaceae > Cryptococcus > Cryptococcus sp. GC_Crypt_6. Next base: position 8,110 of record JALPBY010000157.1, read on the forward strand.
CGGCATACCAAGCATACTTGTTTGTGATCTTTTGACCTCAGTTGGACGACAGAGGTGGCGAGTCGCTAAGCGAAACCCTTCGACAGGATCTGGGACCGCGACCATCATTCGTTGTATCACTCTATCCCAACTCAAGAACAAAGGGACAGGCTCTGCGGTCTTGCCGTTGCAGAATGTGAGTAAACCTGATCGATTGACCTGGCATACTCGCTTTTACTCACCCCCTTTCGCTCTTACTCATCCCCGTGTTTGCTCTTTAGGCTTCTCCCTTTTTGATCGTGCGCAATCACGCAGAGAACGCACGACTCCTGAGGAGGCGTCGCAGTACGCAGCTGCTACTGCCAAGTACCTCTTTGACCGAGTGAGCTTCCGCGTGAACAATGATACGCACCGCGCAAAGCTCACTAGATACGCTATAAGCACTACGACCTGCCTCACAATCACGGTCGCAATCGCTCGTCCCGACACTCTGGGTACGGTGCCGATGGCGAGAGCGATGCGGAAGACGATATGCGCATGCGTCGTCGCAGCATGTACGGTCGTGAGTCAATAAATCTCGTTTTCCCTCAAAACCACGTTGAGAGGTTCCGAAGTTGACTGTCTATCCTCAATACAGAGCAAGGATACGGCGTGGGAGGAATGCAGAACCCATACATGAACGGTGGCATGATGCAACAACCTGGAATGATGGGTGGCGGCGGTATGATGGGTGGTTCCCAAGGCATGGGAATGCCGGGGATAGGGATGGCTCAACCTGGCATGGGCGCAATGGGGATGCCTGGCGCGATGCAGAATGGCATGATGGGTCAAGGGTATGGAATGCAAGGCATGGGCGGTATGGGCGGCATGAATGGCATGGGGATGGGTGGAATGGGTATGCAAGGTATGGGCGGAATGGGATATGGCCAAGGTATGAGCGGCGGTATGATGATGCCAGGCCACGGAGCAATGGGCGAAGCGCAAGCTGCGCCGGTGAGTACATATCATTCGTCTATTAGCTCGTCGCTGTCCCATAGGCTCGTGACCCTGACGACTGTTTTGCACATAGGGCATGCACCCTTACACGTATGGCGCACAATCGGGCGTTGCATACGGTGCTCAGCCGATCGACCAGATGGGTAATCCAACGTTCCCCGGGGGTCCAGGAGTTCCAGGCAGAAGTTGGTACGGTTACGGCCAGCAGAGGAACTACTGAGATGATCGATGAGTTGAGGAGTGTGTCGATATGTTGATTTTGATAGGGGTCGCTGGCTGTGCTTCGCCGTGGTCAGTAGGAGTAGTGAGGACGCGCGATGAAACTGCGGGATATCTGCAGAGTCGACTTAGGCGTTAGTCTGACATGATAGGGAGGCAAGGTGATATGCACTATTAATACTGGGGTTTGAAGGAGAGATGGGCGTTGGTGATCACGCATGTATAGAGCTGCTCGAGCTGTGACCATACATATTCATCTTTAAGCGCTTGGGTAAGTGAAGGGACATTGAGTGAGCATGGAAGGCTTCACAGCACACTCCTTTGTCCTGCTGGTGGGAAGAGAAAGGTATCATATGACGCTCGAGTGAAGAATGCTTTGTCGTCACAGCATCTCGATCCACAAACGCTAATCGAGAGCAGACTCACGTACATCTTCCAACACAATCATCACCCAGCTCGGCACCGCTCGAAGTGGATAAAGACGATAGACACAAAATGGCATTCGCGATCCACCCTTTACTCTCGACCTATCCCGGCGCGTCCTTCTATCCTAATGGGAACCTGAACGGGCCTCATCTAGCCATGCGTTCAGGCGGAGACTCGATGGGATACTGGGCACATGTACCCTGGGAAGTACCCTCTGCGCCGGAATGGGGTTTACCGCCAGCTATCATTGCTGCGCAAGAAGGACGGGGCACGGGGGTGTACGGCGTCGCGCTTGATAGTGCGGGACCTGGCGGGGCTAGGTTCAACTATGGTTGGCCGAAATATGGGCCTATGCCCCTCAAGCCGGAGTTAGGAGGGTTTGGTCAGTTCCACTCTCCTTGATACATTCCTGCTACATCGTGCTAGCCTGGCGAGCTCCGCCTCAAGTACCATGATGGCACGATGATGCTGCTGGTGGAGCTATCCTTCATCGTTTCCTGCATTTGGATCTCGATCGGGCAGGGAAGTTTCGCTGACACCAACCTCGCAGTGGGCAAGATCAACCCGTACGGCCGCAGTTGGCCGCATGGGTATTACAAGACGACGTATTAGCGAAAGAGCGCGGGAGAGCAGGCGAGGAGGACGGAGAGCGAGGCAAAAGTTTTGCAGCTAAAAGAGAGGATGAAGATGCAGAATACATGCGCATGGAGGAGATGGGTACAAAGTAGATTGCTGTTGCGTTTTTGGCGCGTGCGTGACAAGACGCGATGTCAGCTTACGACATGTTAACCGGAAATGTCAAACATTGTCACTTCTTTGACTTTGCGTCTGACTCTTGCATGCTCAATCAGTATGACAAGATATACTGTCAAGCGTACGGCCGACATCGACCTCGTCCATGCTAGCACCGACGTGTCCTTGCCTGTCATGAGATACGGTAAATACCTCGCCTCGCTGCCTCGTTTAGCACTCTCGCAGTAATTAAGTGACTAAACTGATCCACTAAGCGCTTGGTAACCTTGACGGCTGGCTTGATCACTTCTATGCTCCTCTCATCAAGATCAAGACATGATCAATAACGGGGATCAAACGGAGCACCAGAACGATGGCCGCTGCCGAACCTGATCATCGAGACCGAGACCGACGGCAACAGGAGACTACTGAGGCCGCGTTGACGGGTGATCGCCTCTTTCTCCGGCAACTCCATCACAACAGTATCCCCATCACGTTCCCACAGCAGGCACAGCTCATGCACTTAGACAAGTGATCTCTGCGCTACAGCGCTAAAGCGGAGAAGTTCGTCCGAATTGGCGCCGTCATCAATTCCGTCACCATCGTATCATCAGTCAAAGGACCTCTAACCCCTCCTTTGAACTGGGCACATGACAGAAACACATCTACTGATCAGCTGAGGATGAAGAGGTACGACTCTCCGCCTCCCCCGCTCCTCCTTAAGACAGCTTAGCAAGTGTTGATCGTGCTGATCACCATATCGATCAAAAGATCGCTTTCTAGAGAGTTCAGCTAATGCCCGGTGATTGCTACTTTGGCGTCTCATCCGATCATCCCCGCTACCCGCTGCCCGCACTTGTTCGGCTGACTGGGTGACCGGGTGATGTATGAAGGTCGACAGTGATTGATCATGATTGATGGCTTGATGGGTACGGGAGCAGACCAAATCAGAAACCCTCATTGTTCTTGAGACGCAGCACCAATCGATCGAAAAGGTATATAGCCATAGCCATCACCTCGGACACAATTTCTTTCTTGAAGTCAGATTGCACGAGTAGTGTGCGCAAGAAAAGGTGCTTGACAAGCAAACCATGTCGACAATTACTATCACGTCAGTACATCTGCGTACCACGCTGTCAGAGCTAATCGTAGCTGACGCCTCGCTCCATTTCTGTCCCATCTCACTCGCACGCCTCTCCGCCATTCCGTACACAGAGCCCTCTCCGACCCCGTGGCTATAGTGCATATCCCCGCACAGCTGTCCCCGGCTCTGACCACCAAGATATACTGGACGATCGACCGAGCGTCAATCGACTCGCCGGAATTCTTCAATCTCACCTCCAACAGGATCGAGGTTAGTCATACAATTATTCGCATGTCCCTGGTATGGCTTCTGCACGTGGAATGAGTAGCAGAGCTGATCATGTATGGTCCGATGTGCTCGAGTAGATCGCCATATTCGCCTCCCTCGACCTGATCTTGCACGAATGGGCCAGCCTCGACCACCCAGAGGTACTTGTGAGCTCTCCTTGGCGAGTGTTCGAGATTAGCTCAGGCGACGAAGAGGAGGCGGGCAACTATGGTGCGTCGCTCTTTTCTCGATCGCACGTCAGTCAGTCATTATATAACCGCTGACGTCAAACCACGCGGACTAGACTCACCACACCTCCGTCATGTCTCTGCACCCCTCGCTCGAGCTGGTATCACCATCCTCTACCAGTCTAGCTACTTTACCGATTTCCTTCTTGTCAAACAGACAGATTTCGAGAGAGCAGCAGCAATCTTCGCCGCGCAAGGTTGTGAGTCGGCAATACCTCTTCTGCATCGAAAAAGACCTCAGGCCAGACAGACGAAGTCGGTTGCTGATATACCTGCGCTCATCGTAGGGCGAGTCGATCCCACTTCAGCACCGCTCACGCACAATCGTCGTCGCTCCCAGCCACTATCTCCACTATCACCCACTGCTCCACATGGGGCAGCAACACGAGCATCTCCACCTCTCCCCGCTCAACCTGAAATAACCGTTCTGCCATCTGCGCTAGCTTGCGTGGGATTCAGTCGTACGGCCGAACAACGCTCAAGTGAGAGAGTCCGCAAATTCCTCGTATGGCCTGAAAGAGCTGTGCACCGATCCTACGACAGTGAGGCGGAAGAAGAAGCATTTCCCTATGACATAGAACTCGATAACGAGTCCGAGTCGACAGTGCACGATCATGGCCCGTCGCGAGTTGAAAAATACAAGGAAAAGCATTGCCAGCAGCATCGCCCGTTCATCACGTATACTCGGAATGAGGATGGTGCGAGTCTCATGACTGAGATCAACATCCTTCGATGCCTTTTCCCGCCTGGAATGGAAGAAGGACTTGAACTGCAATCTGGCGGCGAGCTGAGCTGGAATGGCGAAGAGGGATATGGCTCAGTACCTCTATCAGGACTGTCGTCTGCCACGGACACGGAAGGTTTCGATAGCGAACGGGAGTCGGAGGATGTCCGGTGCGAAAGACGAACCACGGCTTGGACCAATGGACAGACTCGTACACCCCCACCCGATACTTGCTCTCGCCGATCCTCCTCTCCACGCAAGAAGAAGCATCGTAAAACACTCTCGCTCCCTGCGACGCCAATGATCGAGCAAGGAAACATCCTAAACTCGACGGCTCCGCCTAGGGAGGCTGTGTTGGACAATGACGTTGAGAGCGATTTGGGACTGCGCGAGATCCCCATCAAGTGGGCTGGGCGCAGTGCGTCTGGTCGCAGAAGGCAAAAGGCACACGAGATGGAAAAGGGCGCGAAGCGGTGTTTGCAGCTTGATCTTAGGGGTGTAGGGGACTCGGTCGGTGATGAAGGAACAGCTTATCATCTAGGTAAGTGCACTTCATTTGTCATCTCACTTCCAGATGCCTATTCGCACTCGTGACTCACTCGCACGCCAAGTATGCAGCCCATAGCTAATCTTACGCGGCACACAGAGAAATCAGGTCTCGTTACTCGCTTTTCGGACCTACTGACGTCCCCCCCCACGCGCCCAATTCGTATCCTCTATTCATCGACAGTGCACACGGCCAATATACTCGTAGAGGCAAAAGATGTCAAGCGCGCCAAGCGCTTACTGGAGAGAAAGAAGCGTGGGCCAAGCTATAGTACAAGCACAAATGCAAGTACAAGTGGAAAGTGAATCGCGCGGCTTTGAGGCTTCTAGGCTGTTGCTCCTCCGCTTACTGTACTATCCTCTCCTCTATCTTATTCCTTGTTCTTGCGAAAATGTCGTATTTCAAGTATTTGCTGTGTGCTGCAAAATCAGTTCTGTATGTTGTGGGCGGATTGATTGTGTATAGTATAACGCAGTAACGATCCTGACGCTCATAATGGGTTTTGACGATAGGTTTATGTATGATGACTATCATTGTCTGATCACGCTTATCGAGCGTGCAGTAGAAGACGGTGAGACAAAGTGACCTCCTCGGCAAGCTGACAGAGCTATAAGCTACATGGTAAGCAATGACAGCATCACAGCAGTCAGGCCTTACTGCAGCTACGTAGAAGCGCGTGCAACGCATGAAATGTCATTCATCGACTTGAATATCAATATAAGTCTATATACAACAAGATCGGCTCAATCTCTCTATGCTCAGCCTCCATAACACCTTTCGCCATCTGAAAGGAGTCATTTCACCTCGTCATTCGGACTCAAGGCCACCATTGAGCCTTCTTCATCTCCTCAACCAAGGTCGCGTGATCTGCAATGATTCATTTAGCTGATGCAGAGCTACAGTAGATCAGGCGGTACTCACCAAGGCCCCGGAGTCTCTCGACTGTATCCACGCCTTCCTCCTGAGCTTTCTTCACAACACCAGCGGCGACGTGTGCGGAAACCTCTCTGATCCTGTTCAGGCGAGGGTAAAGCAGACCCGCTTTGGTCTCGTCCTCATCCAGCGCTTCTGACAAGGCAATGGCGGAGGCAGTAATCATGCTGTCGGTGAGTTTGGTGGCGCCACTTTGCAAAGCGCCAAAGCCGATACCAGGGAAAACGAGGAAGTTGTTCCCTTGTCCTGGCTCACGAACCACACCATCTCGCTTGATCGGATCATAAGGCGATCCAGAAGCGAATAGAACACGACCGTCGGTCCAGTCCAAGGCGTCAGAGAAAGATAACTCGCACTTGCTCGTAGGGTTTGACAGAGGGAAGATGATAGGCGCCTCGTTCAACTCGGCCATCCTGCGGACAACGCCTTCGCCGAATGCGCCAAAGGTCGTACTGAGACCGACCAAGGCGGTAGGTTGAACATACTCGATAACCGACTCGAGCGAAGGGTACTCCTTGCCTTCAGTATCATTTCGGATGAAGTACTTCTTGTGCGCTGCGATCTTGCCAGAAACAACGTCGGGACGAGTGGAGGTGATCAGACCCTACGAAAGAGTCAGCGCAGCCCATTGACAAGGTAATAGTCTCATGCGCTCACCTTGGTATCGATAAGCCAGAAACGCTCTCGTGCCTCATCCTCCGACAAGCCCTGCATCCGGAAGAAGTTCATCATCTCCTTGGCGACACTGCATACATCAGAGCGTCAGCAGCGATTCTTGTGTCGTTCGTAGGCGATCGTCGCTCGCACTCACCCGACTGCAGCACTACCGCCACCGAGGAAGACGACCTTGTGGTCTTTGAGTGGCCGGCCAGAAGCCTTGCTAGCCTGTCGTGCAGCTGCCAAGAAACCACCAAGGATGACGGAACCGGTGCTACTCTACTGTCAGCCTGGACTACTTGTGACAGGGATGTTGATCAACTCACCCTTGAATGTCATCATTGAACATCCTGTACTTGCTCTGATACTTTTCGAGGAAAGCGAACGCAGCCTCCGAGTAGAAATCTTCGTGTTGTATAACCGCGTTGGGGAAGGCGGATGACGCAGCGGTCATGAAAGCGTCCATGAACTCGGTGGCCTGATGCAGCATTAGTATATGGCTGGAATGACGTCCGCGTGGCACTGGTTGTTTTTCGTGCTCACCTCTTGCAGGCCGATACGGGGCTTTTTCAGTCCAATGTACAATGGGTCCTCCCTGATCGACTCGGTGTTTGTACCCATACTATTGCAAACGTCAGTGACGAATGCTGAAATCCCACGCAGACCACATACTCTAGGACGACGGGCAGAGTGCCGTGCGGGTTGATCCCACCACCAGCGACATAGAGGTTAAGCTTGCCGACCGAGATACCCATACCACCAATACCGAGATCACCCAGACCAAGGATACGCGAACCGTCTGTAACGACGAGGATCTCTGGCTTGTTTGAAAGGTTTCGGGCATACTCCTCGAGGATTTGGGGGATGTGGTCCTAGAATGATCGGAGAGATCAGCGCTGCTTCTTCCTGGTAGCGCTGCAATCGGACCAAGGTAGCTCACCTTGTCCTCGATACTCAGGTATAAACCCTCAGGACCAGAGTAGATCTGCGAGTACTTTTGGCACGCCTCGCCGACCGTAGGGGTATAGACAATCGGTGCGCTGGCAGATTCGTCAGCATAAAAGACGAAGGGCGCGAAAGAGAGGTATAGTACTCACAGACCAATCAGGTCGTCTCTCATGGCGGAGAAATAGAGTTGCGGGTCTTCCCGACGAATCTTTGCGAGGTGCACATGCTTGAGCAAAGGCGTGGGAAGATTTTGCAGATGTTGTTGAAGACGGAGGAGGTTTTGAGCGGGGGTGATAGCTGGCAGAGGGCTGGGAGTGCGAGCTGTGCCAAGATTAGTCAGTCATGGCGCAGTGGATGTGACGATGATCTCGGAAAGATGACACAGAGATTGGAGTACTCACGAACTTGCTTGCCTGCTCTAGTCGAAGAGGAGTCAGTCCCATTGGTCTGCGTGGAAAGGTGTTGGATAGCGGTCATTATGGTAGAGTGTGGAAGACGTCGATTTTGACGGTTTTGACGGACGGATGACAGTGTGGATGTTGCTCGGTGCGGTGATGACGAAGTAGTAGGATACCCTTTCGGTGGGGACGCTGAATCAATAGAACGAGGATGATGAACGAAAGAAGAAGAGGAAAGAGGAATATATGTCCTTGTACAAGAAGCGGGGCAAGGTCTACCTGTACCCCAAATGCCCCAGATGTTCCGAGGTATCATGGAAGGGGAGAGGATCGGAACGAGTAGGTTAAAGGGTTGATTCGACTGAAAATTCGAAAATGAGTGAATGTATTGAATTCGCGCCTCCGGTCGTGTGACGTGCGTGATTGCCTATCTGTTGAGTAATGTCGGAGTTGCGCGATGGGGCCAGGAGCGGGTTCGATATAACAGTGAGCGGGAGACGAGGGGAGGGGGAGAAGTATCGGTGAATGAATAGAGTGAGTATGAGCAAAATGGCTGTACTGGAGCTCAGTTCCGTGCTTATGTGCTATTATGCTTGTGTGCTATTGCTGTCCCACACTGATGCGTTTGGGGAGAAAGAGTATCGACTCGGATGTTCCCCCTCCATCCCCTACAGTGATGATACAAAATCGACAGGATTCGAAAACATGCCTTTGGAAATTCGAAAAAAAAGATAATCGCGTGTCGAGCCAGTTTCCGAGTTCACCCGATACTCGTAATAAAACGTATCTTCCCTTGGTAACTTCCGGCTTTACCGTGGTCTGTGTGGGGTTGGGGATGAGCCACTAGGCTGACGTAAAGTGTACTGAGGTATCAATGTGGCGGTAGCGCAGAGTGGGTGAATGAAGAGGGGATCCTCACGCCTTGCTATATGGACCTTGCAAGCAGAGCAAGTCTCTCAGATGTTACCAGTAATGACACTTGAAGTGTTTTATCTCAGCGGTTTGTCACCTTTAGACACCGAGTCACGTGATGTTACAGTACACTGCTCGGTTGACGTAATCGTCGAGAAAGAGCGAGCTCGAGTTGGTCACTGCTCATTACCGTTGTTACCGTTGTTACCGTTGTTACCGTTGGCTACAAGACTCTATATCGATGAGAGAGGACGATGACAGCCCAAGTCGGTCTCAGCTACAAAGGTGAGCTAACAAAACTGATGCTGCTGTGATTGTTAGCTGATAGCGCCCCTTTTAGAGATCGCCGAAGCCCTCGCGTCTTTCCGTGAGTTGTCGCTGTCGACCACAGCCTTCACGCGAGATCGCAACCATGATTCACAGAGGGTGTTCTCAAGCTAATGTACATACCGAATAACAGTTGAGATCTCGATCCACACTATACTATGTCTTCGTCTAATATACCCTGCATCGACATTCACCCGAAGGCGGGCACACGGTGTACCAGTCTATCAATCGCGACATCCACAAGTCCGCTCTTACGTGTCCGAGGTAGTTGCTGCTCTATCGTCAGAACTGATTTCGGGTAGATTAAGAAGGATGACTTTGGTCGTCAAGAGTACAGAAACAGGACTGCCGTTGGAGAGATTTATCTTTGATTTAGGCTATTTGGGCGAGCTGGACAAGCTCAAAGAAGGCAGGAATAACGAGGTTGGCTTGATTGGCGCGCCGACTGCCGACGAGCTCAGTCTCATGCTGCGGGGCTTCCTGATCAAGATTACTGCGCTCGATGGGCAGTTGCTGGATAATCGAGGCGAGACGACATTCGCGGTGATTGTGGAAACAGACGACTCGCTAGAACCATCTTCGAACGCAGCGAACGACGGAGTCAGTAAATCGCTTTACTCCCATAGGTCATAGCTAACAAATGCCTTGCTGACCGTGTTAGTCTGTTCCTCCCTGGATCCCAGCTCTGGCAGCAGACACGCTTCGTCCACCATCAACGCAGGAAGGAGATGGGGAAGAATGTCCTGAGAAGCACGAACCGTTATTGAGTGTCAAAGCTGTCGAGACTGGAGTCATTGATATCCGACTCATGGTGCAGGAATGCGTGGCCAAGACGGGTGTAGAGCACCTGCGACCTACCCCTGGGTGAAGAGTCCGCAATCTGGATCACTATGCCCGTCGCTCGAGCGCGAATGCTGTTGTACTACTGCTTTATCACCAAGGGATTGTATTATACCATAGAGTGTATAATTATGCATCATGTATGAAGTACTTCTTACGTCTTCCGGCTTCCTTGACCGAATTCACATTATCTCGACGGCAAGCGACGGCATTAAGAAGAGGTGATCGCTTAGTATCGTCCACCACCACCTCCGTAACCACCCTGTCCGCCACCACCGTAACCTCCCTGGCCGCCAGGGCCTCCGGGGCCGCCGAAGCCTTGTCCGCCGGGACCTCCCTGACCTCCGTGAGGACCTCCGAATCCGCCTCGTTGACCACCGCCTGGCCCTCCGAATCCACCTTGACCACCGCCACCAGGGCCTCCAAAGCCGCCTTGACCA